>JAPYZA010004465.1:0-16021 GCA_030522685.1 Eupelmus azureus | reverse complement strand
CGAATTCAGGGCCGCAACCCCATGAGGGTGAAATATCGCATAATTCGATTAACACCCTTCATCCCCCTGCCGTTTTTTAATTTTTTGACCATGTTTGCAGAATTTTTTTTTAATGTTATGTAGATCGACGAGTCTGCTAAAAAGTCAAACTATGCGATATTTCACCCATGGTTACCCATTTTACCCATTTACCCCTTTTACACGATGGTATAGGTTTTATATGTTGACCTTTGGGGGTCGGTTACCTATATGGTTGTGGGCATCATTCTTTATCATTTTAAGTAGTATTTATTTGATAAAAAAATTAGTGACACCTGGTCATACTATTTCTTGCATATTAAACCTAATTTTTGAGCAAAAAAAAACTACAAAATGTCTACGACGCTCTCCGCGGTCCGGAGAGTCTGGAGACAGTTGAAACAACCCGGCGATAGAATTAAATTTTCTTTCATTTTTATTATTGAAAAGAGACAGAAACATAACCTCACAATAATATTGAAAAATACTATTTTGTATTAGGAACAACGATATGTACTTAAGTAGTAAAGCTCTCATATGGTCAGGCATGAATCAGTGAAATAAAGAATTTCATATATACAAATCATCCGATATTATTATTTTGTTTATCTAATATATTTTTTATAAAACGAATAACAAAAGCATCCAATTTCAAACAACTGAAATAAATTTAAACGTTCAAGCAGAAATTTACGTTTCCCCACTACAAAGTCATTCGCGATTCTCTCCACGACTTCGACGAAATTCAAATGTCTCTCTTAGCATTTTCACTTTCTTCATCCCCAAGTCTTAACGCGCGCGGAAAAAAAAAGAACTACACGAGGGTAAATGACGCGTAAGCGCTGGCACAGGGGAACGATACACGGCATCAAGATAACGGAAGCTAAATGAGGCGCGGCCCTGGAATCGCGCGCGTACTTACAAGTCGTGAAGCTTCGCATTCTTTACGAGATTACTTTGTTTTCCTATTGGCTTCGTCTTCTGCTTCTCTCCCGTGCTTTATTTCAATAGCGCCTGGTGAGACGGCGTGGGTGAAAGGGAAAAAAAAACGAGACTCGCCGGAAAAAAAAGAACCCGATACGCACATCCCTCGACGCGGGGGGCATACTACTATAAGGCTGTTTTCTTTCTCTTCTCGCGCGCGCGCGCGCCCGCGTTTTCTTTAAGGAGGTATTATTAGACGCGCCGTGGGAATGGATTTTCTTTCGAAACTTTGTAAGGCACTCGTCGGGTATATTCCCGAGCTGCCCTTTTTACGTCGTTCTTCATTCTTTTTTTAATGTCGCGCGTACTCGGATTTATTTATGGAGTGGCTGGGCTGATCCACGCACTTTTTTTTAAAGCTTTACGACGAAATCTACTCTATGAAGAGCGGAGGGTTATTTATGCGGCCTATGGGAGTAATATTTGACTTTTATCTTTTAATGAAATAATTTTTTTTAGAGTTCCAGACAGTGGATTTAGTGAAATTGAATAGATTACGATAGCGAATTTTTTAATCATATAAATTGCGAGACGATTACGACAGATACAGATCAAATACCGCATAAATAAATTAACTATTTTACTTCTAGACTTGCTTTGTTAATTAATGAACTTAAAGTACGCGCCGTATAATATCACGTTCATTGGTTCGTGTCAAAACTATCTTATGTACATTTCACACGCGTTTTGCCCCTTGAGTCAGCGACCTTCTCCCAAGCGGAACCGCGGCAGACGCAATCGGAGAATTCCCAAGGAGCCGAAACTAAACGCGCGTAGAGAGAGTGAGAGGGAGAACGGGAGAAGCTCCGTAAAGACTACATATTCACTGCTTACGTCGCCCAAGCGTCTACTTTACTTAGCTCGACTGTTCTTCGCAATCTTTTTCTCTTATTCTGGATTTTAGATTGATAAAAAGGGAAAGATATTTTGCTTTGGGCGATGAAAATCTTATAGTTTAAGGAAGTTTTAGGAAAGCCGGATTAGTAATAGTCTAATTTTTAATCTTTTTATAAATTAATCAAAAGTGAGTCTATACTCGGAGCCGAGCAGTCCTTTAATTAGTAAGAGTAGATCGTTCGTTCCTAGACACTTCGTTCGCCGTTTTTATTACTTTTACTTCATTCAATTATAAAAGTATACTTTTTAGTTCGTTCGTTACACTAATGAGATAGCTAAAATAAAAATGATAACCTCCCGGCTTATCGTATAATTAAAAACTTTCTTCAATTACATCAAATGAAGCAAAAATTTATCTTACATTTTAAGAACGTATCTCACACAAAGCAACCACCACGTCAACTTCGCGATTCCGACTCTGCGTGTATTTTGCTCGTTAGGGATGAAAAAAGAAATTCCCCTTTAGGATTTTCTGCACGCTGGCGGGGACAGGCCGGAGGCTGCTGCACGTACCTCTATGTAAATCCAGCCTTGGAAATAGTCGATCGGAATATGAAATTCCTCGGCGTCCTCGTCCGAATTCGTTTCTGAAAATACACTTTCTCTCTCGCTCTCGACCCTCGTGATCTATCCTACTTCTCCTCTCTCCCTTTCCGAATCTATAGCTTCGAATTTAAATTCCCGTTTCTTGTTATTTTCGTTATTCACTCTCCTTCCAGTGTCTTTTTTTTCGTGGCTGTTATACGGGCACGTCGTAAAAGTTGCGCTCACCTATGTAGGGGCTTACACGTTTTCCGTTAAGGGCGCGCTAGAAATTAATGGCCCTTTATTATGCCCCATTAATTTTGGAGGTACAGCCAGGAGTGGAGGAGGCTCAGGAGGAGCCGAAGTTGAGTGCCACATTTTACGTTCGCGATTTACGATGATATTATTTTTGCTTAATTGCATCAAGGGCGAGAAAAAAAGAATGATGTTTCAATCCGAAAGTTAATTAGGAACGAGTACTTACAAAACATGTGTTTTTTTAAGCTTAAGAAGAATCAATAGATTATTTTCTTCATTTTGAAAAACATTTTTTCAGTAGTATTACAAAACAAGATGACATATATATCTTTTTCTCTAATAGATGTACACTTTATTCAATAAACTATTTAATCATGTAATTTATTTTAATCGAATGAACAACACCGATTAAGATTTGTCTTACTCCCGTAACGCTTGTAAAGCTTTTAATATTTCAATTGGACTGGAAGTTAAGATCTCGAGAACTACTGAGCTAGCAAATTATCAATCGAACATCTGTCGCTTAAACTTGTTTCTTGTCGATTGCTGCTGATAACATTGCTAAACCTTCAGCAGCAGTGAACTTGTTTGAAAGTTTTATGCGAGGTCACGAACTTGGCGGAAAGTAATTTGAAATTCCAACGGTTACTTTATAATATTGGTTCTTACAACGCACCGAGTACAAACTTGTGTCTGAACTTCTGTTAGCCGAGCTATCTTATCGTCTAATGATTTAACTCGTTCGCGCTACTTTTCTGGGGCAAATTAAAGTGCAGCTTGAAAATTGCACAAAATGCTAGTGATACAGAGTAGAGTTTGTCGAGGTCAGCATTTTTAGCAGATTTCTTACCAGCTTTCATCATAAATTTGGTTGGCCAAGTTGCCTATCGACAAATGATTTCACGGGGGAACCTATTTTGAATAAAATATGGTTTACCCCATCCACATTTTTATAAACTTTTATCAATAAAAGCATTGTCTATGACTTTCACAATCCATATTCAACGCAGATTTCAATTTGATTCTCAACAAAAGTGGAACTTTACCTTCCGACAATTAATATAAAATCCAACAGTGAAAAAAAAAAAAAAAAAAGAATTCATCCCCCTCGAGGCGGACTAAAACGAGCAAATCGCTTTTCCAAATCCATAATACCAAAGCCTGGATAAAAGGCCGATACAGCGACTAGCTCTCAGCGTGAGAGCTAATATTCGCAAATCCCTTGGTCCACTGTCTGTCCCACCCCTCCCTCCGCATTTCCATATAGTCCATAGAAAAAAGAAGTGGAATCAAATAGCCGGACCATTCGAGTCACGTTTCACGTATATCCACCCTCCCTTGTATCTGTTTACGCGCGACGGACACGCGCGCGTCTCTTCTATAATTCTCCAACACGGACGCGTATATGCATATACATATAGGCTTCCTTTGTGCTGAAATATGAATCGCGAGTCGCGCATTACCGGGCTATTAGTTACGTTGTTCGGCCGCGCCGTTAAAAGCCAGGGGAGGAAAGAGAAGAGCGAATTCATAAATAACGAGCAGGCGAGTATAACGGCTTTTACGCGGTTCAAAGTCATCTCTTTTTTTCTCGCGCCGGCCGAGTAGATTCCGGAGTAGAGCCGAGCGCGTATTGCCGGCTGCTTTTTCCCCCGGGGGGCGGACTCACATTAAAGAGTGGCTTTATGTCGGAGAGCTAATGTTCTGTTAATAAAAAGGGATCCATCATTCGTGGTATGTGTTACTTGGGGGCGCGGTGGAAAGTGAAAATTGATAAGGAGAGTGGAGTTACTGTTTGAGAGGAGAGTTGGTGTGATAGTTTTAATTGTGAGTGTGTGGAGATATTAAATTGGAATTGTTAGGCTTTGAAAGTTGGGATGTGTTGATAGTGAAGCTTGATTGCATTGGTCTGATGATAAATTATTATTCAGAAGATATCTATTAATTTGTACTGAATGTGTTTTGTAAATAAGATAAATGCCAATATTATACTGCGGTTGTGAGGTTAAATGTTTGTGGATAGTTCAAATAAATTTAATATGCACATGAATGCTCGCTAGTAATTTAATTAAAAAAGTATACTATGCCAACATATCAATTAAAGTGTTCTTTAGTGGCTTCATATTATATTACATTTTGATTGCTTTTCTGTCTGCCATATTTCACTAATATAATTATTATTGATACATGAAATATCAGATGAAATATGATATGTCATTTATTGAGAGTTGCTATTGAAAGATAATTAATAGTTGAAATTTTAGGAGTCATTCGTGTTCTTGTATCTGACACTTTATCATATCAAACTTTCACGTGCATCGCAATCACTTAAATTGAATTTAAATTCTTTATCCTCCAAATACATAATAAAAATATTCTGTGGGTAAATGATAGACAACAATCTGGAAAAATCGAACAATTGATTTTGCACATTGTTTAGTGTAATAAAGGAAATCATCTAATAAAAACCTGAGTTTTATTTGAAAACTCGCTACGAACCGGACTATTTCGACAACATCCTTTTTACAAACCAGAAAAAAGCGATTGATTCCTTCCCATTGTTACCACCCTTCGCAAATCAATAATCCACACGCAACAAAGCTAATCCCAAGCCGTACAACTCAACACAACCAGCTCTAAATTAACCCGCCCATAAATCCCTCACACCCACGCAGCGAACCTCCTCCAAAATCGATCTCATCAACATGTAACCAACCCGTAAACTAAGCAAACCCTCACAACTCCCGATATCTAAGCATCATCTGTCCCGTCAACAGGTACACCTGGGCGAGGGCATAGCGGTGTGCGAGGAGCAGCTGCGCGCGGTGAAGTGGAGCGACTACCGAAAGCTGACGCGAGGCCTCGCAGCCATCCTCTTCAGTCCGACGGAGCTGGCGACGTGCTCGGTCACGGGGCAGCGCTGGAGCCGCGCCGGCACCGCAACCGAGCGCCCCGTCAAACCCGCCCTCGACAAGGCCAAAGTCCAGGCTATCATATGTGAGTATACAAGCGCGGATACGCGCTGCTAGTGGTAGTTTCGCATTATCATGAGCTGGACGATGTAATGCTGCCGCTGGGTGGTTTGGGCTGGTAAGCGCTGAAAGGGAGGTTGGAATTAATGGGTGGGTTAGAGGCGGGCTGACGGGTTTCGTTGGAGGAAACGAACGATTCACGACTGCTGGTCGAGCTGAGCGGGGGGAATGTACTTGTGTGGATTGGATTGTTGTTGGAGGTTTTGGGTGTCTTTTTTGTAAGGGTTGCGAGGGTTGAACTTACTTGTTTTTTTTTAACGTAGGGTTTGTCGGTATTTGACGAGCTAAGTGTTAACGTAAAAGTTTAGTCTAAGAAAGATGTTATAAAAAGAGAAATTAATAACGTGATATAAAATATTAAATAAGTGTTTTGGCCATTGGTGTGCCTGCTGGCCATCGTCAGTACGATACAGGTACACTTTCTTGTGGAGAACATCATGATAAATAGCAAAGAGGAGAAAACTATTGTGCACTGAGGATATAAATTTCGCTGGTGAAAACGAAAAACTGGTTTCCACCCAGCAGGTGAAAAAAGAGACGACTAAAAAAACTTAAAACAGAAGGAAACTTAAATTTTTTAAAGAATTTTCGTAGATTTTAGTTTGTTTGAATTTTTAAATTTTTTTATCGCGATAAATTTTCTAAGTAAATGGATTTGCACGTAAAACTTATCGTAAAATGATTAAGGCTAAATGAAAAACGTGTACCATAAATTTATATTCTATTTAAATTTAAAACTTTCGATAAAAAAGCACTGAACCTCAAATGTTCGTACCCCGAGTATGACGGTTAATGCACGGTTTATTTTGCGTCTCGTGTCACATATTTACAAATTTATTATCAGTATATTATAAAGCCATTTAACTAAAATGTTCGTGTTACAAGCGCTTCAGCAAAATGCAATTACGAGGAATATGCGACTATAACAGTAAAATTTAATGTAGCATAAATGCAGGAACCCCGGTGCAAATTCGATGCCCCCACATATATCGTACTCCAGGTTTACGCGCGCCCCTCTAAGTTATGCTCACTTCTTTATTCTCCTGCGCATAAGGCTGTATTTTTATCTCGTTATTTTCTCCGGTGCTTTCTTTTTCAAGCTTCCTTCTTTTTGCATTTTAAACTTTCCTTCTGATTTAAACTTTTTTAAGAGTCAAGGCAGCGGAGCCGGAAGTGAAATTAAAGTACATTTGGAAAAAATTAAACTTTGATATTTATGCAAATAAATAGCGTGACAGCAGTAAGAGTTTTTAGATTTAAATGCAGTAAAGACATCGCTGAGCAATAAATGACATTCAATTTAACTTTTCTGCTGCTTGTTTAAAAAGACTATCTTATATTTATTTATTGAAGAAAAGAAAGTTTCCAATTAAATTTAATTATTAATTTTTTTTAAAATTATTGAATTTGCATTAAATATTAAATTCTATATTAGCAGATGCATAATGAGGACTTACTTTATTGAAATAAATATCTTTTACTTTTAGGGATAAATTCTCTAATTTCGGATGATTTACGGCCTAGATATTTTCAAAAGTTAACAAAATAATCCTTTCGAATGGCTGAATGGTATCTCAAAGTACAGAATATACCACCGTTCCTGAAAAGAAAATACCCGTAAAAGCACAGGATTTTCTTTGTGAATAAGACTTTCTCGCGAATTTAGAAAGCTGACTAATAAACATCTTTTTTGTTTGAAAATTCAATAGTCTTTTGTATTTTAAGTAAATAGCGTGATTAAATCAGATTAAGTTTTTAAATTTGATCCATAAGAATTAATAAAATAATTATCATTACGTAAGTTTGGCTTATCTACAGCTTATATTAAAGAAACTTAAATAAGTACATCCAAAAGTAAATCGCCATCTACTTCATAAGAGTAATTAATTTACACTTTCTTATTTCTTTAGAATGTTGAAAAATCAACATGAGCAATAATTATTGGGTAAATGCTAGTTATCTGTGTAGAAATTTTAGATTTTAGACTCATCGAAAAAAGTTTTATATTTGCAATTCCATGATTCTATTCATATCAAATCGTTATTGTGAAAAAATTTAATATCACCTCTAAAAATAGGTGATTTGATGGCCTACTTGGAGTTAAGAATATTTTATGTCTGAATACAAGCACGGCTTAAATTCAAGTGAAATATACATGAGTCTAATGGAAAATGTCTATTATTTTCCTGTGAATACAGTTCTAGAGAAGAAATGTTTTGAAAGCTTTTAGTTTTGCGTCATTTGCCTCTAAGAAGTGGGTTAATTTTGCAATTTCCTTGAACCGATACAGTACATGGATACATAATGAATATCTTTTTATCTGTATTCTGTGTATTCACTACCAAAATATTTTTCTTACTGTAGACCTTGTAACTATGAATTCATTTAATTACTAAGAAATTAAATACTTCCGAATATTAGTCTTATACATGAAAGTTTCTGTTACTAATTTATAAATATCCACTAATAATTATTAACTTATACACAATAGTTCATAAAACAAAGTAAAAGAAAATAAAAAAAAATTATTCCGCAACAGTCGACGTCCTCGGAATATTTTCCCCTCTTCAACGATATATATTCTGCGCAATCTTATTCTCGGTATCATCCACGAAGCTCGATCGACAGGCGCAATATCGGCTTTGGCTGGGTCTCGTCGTCGCCGCGCGCCAATAACCATACTGGCATATTACCGGCGCGCAGACAAAGAGCCATCGGCACTTATCCGGTCGGAATTGCGGTGCCGCTGACCTTTCTTCTACTTTAGCGCCGAGGCTTTTTTCTTTCAATCTGCGCGCGTCAAGGGCTAACAACCCCTTTATGTTTATTTACGTATAAACTACGTGTTAGTGTATTTAGCGCGGTTAATGAGGCGTTGAACGAGGGGCACGTGTTATCGAGTTCGTTAATCTTTTTCTACAGGTTTTATGTTTTTTATTGTTTTTTTTTTATAGAGAGTTTAATTGATTTGGATACAAAAGATTAGAAGAATTGTTCTGAAATAAAAAATAAAATGGGTTTTATATATGGGTTCGCAGTATTAAAAATATTTTTCTATTCGATCGCGTGAGGTAGATATCGAATATTTTCAATTCATTTATTTTTAAAAAAAGCAATAACTTTTTCTATTAAAATTTTTCTGGAATTTGTTTGTTTTTTTATACTGTATAAAATATCCAATATTTTCAATGTTGCTCGTATTTAAAAACAAAAATCAATCTGTCAATTTAAATTAATCCTAAAAATATGTAATTCTGTATTTATTTTATTTTTAAAATGATTTAGTGATTCTAGCTTTCGTAAAAATATGTTACCTTTGAGTAATAGCCCATACGAAATCTGATGTTTGATTTTCTTTAAGCATGGTCTCAATTAACTTTTTTATATATATAACCCAATAACTGAGTAAAGATTAAATCAAGGCGACAGAAAAATACTAAATTAATAAAAAAGACATCAATCTAATGAAAATATTGGTCTCTAGAATGACAAAAGTCATATCTTAATAAAAATGAAAGTTACCGTTTTGTGAATTTCATTGTTTGAAAGTACAATTGAAATTTACTACAAAAAAAATGTATTTAGAATTGCCAAGAATTGAAAGAAACAAAATCAATTCAACATTTGATTCGATCAAACCCACGAAATAAATAAATCCACACACGAAACTAATCGTAAAAACAGGCACACAAGAAACGCTCACTCGTAAAGATTCCGGCACCGCAAAACTCGCAAACGCGACATAGTCTAATTAGATCCGGCGACCGCGATGTGTGCGCGTTGCATTACACCCATCAATTCGCACTTAGTGGACGCAAAAACGATGCCGGATGCACATGCGACCAAAACTAGCTCGTTCCATTTCCAGCGCTGAAATTCAAGTTAATTGCAAGGGAGAAGGAGAGCGTGGTGATTTGCATTCACGGCGGGAGCGCGCGCAGAAAGATCGAATTTTAAATGTGTCGAGGGTAATAGAGTTGGGCCTTTTTGATGGACGTGGAAAAGTTAATTTGAACGCGTTGAAAACCCCGAGAGCGTTTGAAAGTCAATGTAAATAATTATGGCGCGTTGTGGACGCGGCGCTGTGAAAGTCAATGTGATTAAGTTTGTCATTGAAAAAGGGGGTAAGCAAAGTGTACGAAGAAGTTCAATTTTGGTTTAATATTAAAGGATGATAAAAAAAAGTAAAATAGTATGTTAATATTTTCATTCTGTTGTTTTATCTAAAGCTTATCTTTTACAACATTGTTTAGTTAATCAGTTAATCTAAAATGCAATGCGGCGTAAATATACACATTTAAAGTCAAAAATAGTTTCTAAAGATTTTCTTATTTTTCAAGTCACGCACACTTCTCTTATCGTAAAATATTTACGGTATCGTGCAAACGATCTAATCAGTAATCACCCACTAGCGCGTTTTCCAGATTTGCCATCAAGCGAGTGAAGCGAATGAAAGCCTTCAATACGGTTAATGTTTTGAATGCAATCCTTAAAGCATCATTTTTGGCTCTTAAAGTTTATTCGAGTAATCTTAGATTTCGGAAAGTAGTAATCGCTATGTGGTCTTATAACTTGCTCAATGTTTTATGTGGATAGTTTAATTAATCATAAAATATTATTTTATATCGGCGGTTTTAAAACAATAAATATTATTGTTTGAATTCTTATTGTAATTTTTTTTTCTTCATATAAAATAATAGTTTCGTTAGAAAAAGTTAACTTCACATTTTATAAACTCAAAAAAATAGTACATTAGTATTAACAACCAATTAAATTGTGCACATCCACCCATAAATCAACGTTTCCAAACATAAAAAACGGCGCATCGCGAATAACCATGCCGAATCTGCAGAATTCTTTCCCCAAACCACCCCCGTAAAACTGCAATCGCGCGCTCTTTATTCCAGCGGGTAATGACGCCGGCACCCGTAAAAACAAAAATTGGCAAAGAGCGACGGAATAAAACAACGAAACTGTAAAACACGCAGTCGACTGTGTTTTCGATTATACAGACTACAACAGCGCAAGATCGATCGGCCGCGTCCGAAGTGTCAGCCTCACTTTTTCAGAAAATTAACGGCGTGCGCGCCGAGTCTCTCTCTTGCGCGCGGCCGATATCAAAATCGTGATATCCGGCGGAAGTGAGCGATTACAGCCCCGCAAACTTCCGCTCATCCTCGAACGAGAGGCACGCAGGCTGCGCGCAATCCATTTTTATGCGCCGATCGATATCGGTAACGTATCGCGCGAGCTTTAAAAAAAGAAAATAGTAATAGTAAAAAGGGGGTGAATCGCAAAGCACGCGCGGTATTATACTAGATCAATATAAGGAAAAAATGCGAGGAGCGGCTTCAGGGTTTTCATTTATGAGTTTTATACGGCTCTAAAATGCGTAGTTTCTCGATTGTTTGTTCGTGGGGTTTCAGGTTTGAATAGGTATTTGAGATTCGCTGTATTTTTATATTGGGTTTGCAGTTTTGAAAAGAAGTTTTTTGTTGGATTCTAAAAGTATTTAGTATATTGTGGAATATGTAGAAGAAATGAAAAATAGCAGTTATTGTTGTTAACATTGCAAGCTGATTTCGCACTGGAATATTTTTTGTAATATTGTTTTTTTTTTATTCTGAAAGCTCAATGTGATAAAATAATGTATAAAAGAGCCTATAAACTTACGTGCCTGTAGTAAGAGGCACACCGGGCATCTGAAGATGATTTGAAGCGTATTCAGCAACCGGATTTATCGTTTTTTCATACAAACATAAAATATGAACGTATGTTTTCTGCTGCGTAGAGTGCGATTCTTCGCTCTTTGGAATTTTATGACTTATGTCATAAAAAGTCGATGACATATTACATGTGATTGATATTGATACATATTAAATTGTTAATTATAAAATACTTTCAATGTTTTTATAATTTTTCACGCTTAGAATCACAAGGCATTCAAAGAATTTGAATAAAATTTGTTATTATAATATGGATGTTTTTTTTTAAATTAAAAAAATAAATTATTTTATAGAAAATTTTTGTATGCTTTTTTAAATTGTATTGTGTGCAGTAAAAATTTGTTAAAAAATCAATCCACAAAAAATTTGTTTATTTATATGTTATGATGCGCATAGTTTGTTTAATGAGAATGACCTGTCTAGAAATTTAAATAAATATTAAAGACATGTCGTAGCCGTATGACGTGCGACCTCGACTGTATTTCCAGATTTTTATTGAAATTATTAGTTTTATAATGAATCTATTGGGCTCATTAGCTCTTTAATAGTAATAGCTATGTAAATAAGGACTCAGCTCATAAAATAATAATAAGTTTTAATATAAATAAAATTAGTGCATGTGTTATACCGCTACGACATCCTCTTAAATTATTTTTTGTAGATGACGTACTTTCAAATTTAATTAATATAACTTTTCAAGACTTTATATCCTTGCTTTAAGATCTTTTAGATTGAAGAATTTGGTGACAAAATATAATGTACAAGCTTTTACTTCTATGTACTTTGAGAACGTGACCTGACATGAATAAACTTTCTATATAACTTTTGATAAAATGTGACTTAATAGTTTCACTGAAACTGAATTATTAATTTAGTTTTAAAATAATTTTTTGCGAACTAAGAAATTTTTGGTAAGTGCTTAAACGGATAATAAGCTTTCCATAAAAACTGTATAACTTGTTCTGATTTACTTTAATATAATTTTCAAAATTTATAAATGTTATAATAGCGTAAGACCTCACTAAAAATTTTATTTAAAAAGAAAAATGTGTAATAACCTCCACAAATCTAATTTATCTATAACAAATGCTTCCAATCCAAGTATACTAATTAAAAACCATGCAATTTTAGCAATTCCATTTTATCATGAGACCCTACCACCATTCTAACCAACTAACGGAAATATCAACCTCTCAATCCTGCAAAAGCGCGCAGCACTAAAAAGACCTCGCCTAAACGCGCGTGAAATTCCATTGGCGCCTCTAGAATTGCTCTCTTTCTCACGTCGGATAGCGCGAGAAAATTTTCCGTTCGCTCGCGTCTAACATGGTAACGAGATTAGCCGCGCGGCTCGACAGTCCCTGGCAATAGAGAACTCAGGAGAAAAAGAAAAAAAAATGTTAGTCCTCGCCTGCGGAGCGAGAGAAAGAAGCGGAGAATCGATGAACCGAATGACTGACGCGATGTCTCTTTGTGATGTGTTTCAGCGTACGTGACGTCGAGGTTCCCCTCCGTGGACGTGAGCAGCGTCAAGCAGGTTTTGGCCTATAAATGCAAGGAGAACTCCACGGCCTTGAAGATGAAGTCTATCCGATATATTTGGTAAGATTTATTGCTTTAATAAGCTGCGCCTTTGTTTCTTACCCTCCTGCTTTTTGATACTGCCGCTCTTCAATTTCTCTCCGTTTCTTTATTTCTCCATTGTGCTTCCCTTGCTGTTTACTCTCCCGTGTGTGGGAGATGAGAAATTGGTTCTTATTTAAATGCTTGATGCGACGCAGAGCATCGAGATCAAAAAGTTTGGACAGTACATAAGTTGTGCATTTTAAAGTCTCGGTGAAATTTGTTAAATTGCTTTATGAATCTTAGAACTAGAATTTAAGTCACAAAAAAGCTTTCTTTAGCTTCTAAAGTTTGAAAAAAGCAGCCAAGGGGTTTGAGGCCTTAATAAGAAGGAAACATAAAAGTTGTTCTCAAAAGCGGGCGGACAAACACGACTATTGTGTACACTTAACGAGGACCCAGCGACTGTTTACGATAAAAAGTCACGAGTTCACTGTGGCTCGAAGAAATTCTTTGCTCGAGCGTCCCGCATTGTTCCCGACCTTGATTATAATATTGGGAGCGGAAAATTTCAAGTTTTCCACTTAAGGAGCGGCAAATGAGAGTCGCTTTGACTTTCTATTGCACTTTCATTCACTGGCTGGACCATTGTCGTCTTGATGCGTGTATCGCTGAAAATGAAATAGCGCAGTGCCATATGCGAATTTTATTTCAAATGTGCTTCGAGGTTTCCGGGAATGGGAAATGTATTTTTATACGGAATAAATGTTTTGGGAATGGTATGTGAAATTTCGGGATGTTTTAGTGTACTATGAACGTATGATGTTTTATTGAAATGGGAAGTATGGAATTTAAATTTACTTATTATTAAGTTTTATAAAAGTTATTTATAAAATTTATATTGCAGACTAGGGTATAAATATTGATTTAGCTTCAAAATATAAAATAATGAAATATTATTGTGATCGAAAGTAGAAATGAAGGTAAATAAACGTTTTTGTCGAGATCAATCATCCATAAAACGCGTGAGAGTAGAAACATTCGAGAAAATTATAAAATTTTAAACGACATCTCGCTTGATATTTTTCAACGTTTTCATTTCATATAAAAGAACATTTTTTTCAATCCAAAGCTTTCTTGAACTCTGATTAATGGATTAGGCTTCAAACACATTTGTTAAAAAAACCATCTTTATCATAGAATTCATTTTTAATTTACATGTATCGTCTGAAATTGCGGGTAAATGCAGAACACCCAGTCGCGCGGAAACCGTAATACATCTCTGCTTCTCAACTTTTTCATCGAAATAAAACTCGAGCTCTACAATATTTCACGTCGATACAAAAGGAGCGCAAAATTCGCCTTAAATTACCGTCACAGCTCGGCAGAGACGTTCATAAAAGTGCCTCTCCTCATACACGTCAAAATGAAATTTCTCCCCCCATCGCGTACTTATATCTACGCGCAAGCAGCCACAAAGAATCTCTCCGATTGCATTTCAGGTTTGATTGCCTCGTCCGCGAATGGCTCTTTGAAGGGGACATATCAGTGGTGCGAGTAGATCAACGGAGCCGGCCGAAGTTGCTGCTAGTTAGCTAACTTAATTTCAAGCCGGTCGCGCAAAGCCGGAGCTATTGGAGGATCTCACTTCGTCCTCGATCTCGGTTCAATTCGTCTTACGACTTCGTCTTCCTCTGTCATTTGCAGCTCGAGCTTCTGTTCTCTTCGTTTCTCTTCATTTGCAGCTCGAGCTTCTGTTCTCTTCGTTTCTCTTTATTGGGAACGATGTTTTGTTTGTCCGTGAGGTTGGTGGATAACATGCGGGTGGTGTTTGGGCGGATATGGGTCAATAGAGGGTGATTGTTTAAATAAATTGGCAAGGGGTTTGGAGTTTTGTGAGAATGATTTTACTACGGTTATCCAGTTTAAAAGAGTTTTAATTGCATTATTTTCTCTGTAATGAGAAGTTAATAATTATAGATTCTATTAAGATATGATTTTTTCTTATTTTGTATGGCTAAAGAAAATGAATATTTAGCTTTATTAAACTGAAACTATTTTGAGTACTGAAGTAAAATTATTAATCTAATTTCGTTATTCCACACATAAATTGACACATGATATAACAGTATCACAAAATATATAATATTATATAGCTAGAATAAGCCAGTGACATATTTTATCCAAGTCAATCAAGATTCTCCACACTTAAACCTCTCAAACCCAGCATATAATTTACCCGACCAGCCCAAAGTGGCTCCCTCAAGATCTTAAAAACCGTCGTTCAATCTCCGGCTGCAATCTCCAAATCAGTCTCCTAAAAACCGGCTCGTCACACGGCAGCCGCAAGGCCTCGCTCCGCGTTTAACCCACATTCAATTTTTCTCCTCGCGCCTCCCGTACGTCCTCCAGGATTTCCGGCTTCAAACAAGCTCTCGGCACAGCAGCCACTTAGCCTCGACTTTTCTTCCATCAAAACGCTCTCGCGTATACCCAAAATCTCTAACACGCTCCTGAGCACATACGCACGCGCTTTCGCAATTTCCTAGTCGAGTTCCGGCTGAAATTCGCATGCCTCGATACGCACGCGTAGATGCAATTTCGCGGCGACCCTCGCTATCTCGCGGCTTTCGTTCTCGTTTGAGTCTTGCGTGCGTTGCGCATAGGCGAGGCGTTGAGCGCGCCGGAGACGGCGAGAGCACGTGCCTAAAGTTTATTGGGAGCGCTGGTTGGGTTGGTTTTGACGGTTTCGAGGATGCGGGGGAGGTAATGTTATGAAGATTTTGGCTTGAGATGGCGGAGCTGAGTAATTACTTGGATAATAAAACGGTGGTTCTGGCGCTGATAGTGCAGCGTGCGTAGTAGCTGAGATGTTTGGTTTAAGTGGATTTGAAGAATGTACTTAAATTTGACTTTTTTTGAGAAGAGCAAAGAAACTTTATATTTCAGAAAACGAAATATTTAATTATTTAATCGTAGTCATGTTAAATGCAAAAATTTATAATTATAATTTATTAA
>JAPYZA010004464.1:0-13476 GCA_030522685.1 Eupelmus azureus | reverse complement strand
AAAATATTGTATAATACTGTAACAACATTGTAATTATTTGTAGCAATATCGTAATAGTATTGTAGCAATATCGTAATAGTATTGTAGCAATTTCGTAATAGTATTGTAGCAATATTGTAATAGTATTGTAGCAATATCGTAATAATATTGTAGCAATATCATAATAGTATTCCAGCAATATCGCGTAATAATATTGTAGCAATATCGTAATAGTATTCCAGCAATATCGTAATAATATTGTAGCAATATTAATACGTAAAAATTATTTCGGCGTGTAAAACAGTAAATACTAAATTTTAAACTTTCGAAAAGGTGAAAACTTACATATTAATCCCTAAAGATACTTTAAAGATCAAAACCTACATTTTAAACTCTTATTAAGATTAAATGTAATAATGTATCCGCGAGAAAAATTCAAAATTAACACCTCTCGATTGCGTATGCATCTCAAGCAAGCGAGATACGCGTGGGCGTGAGTCTTCATAATAACCAACTCTCACAGTTCCGCGCGCCGAGAAGGTTTGTTTACGCGTGCTCTTGCGCTACCGCGATAGCGTCCGCCTCAACTTTGACGAGGTCCAACGTAATTTGTGCGCCGCGCGCTAAATTTCACGCCCGAGCTGACTCGGTGAGTTGAGTTAATCGTCGGGTGCTGGTCATAAGACACGCGCGGTAGGTGCATGCTCTTGCTTCGGGGGAATGGGGGTTGTAAATGGATCGCAGCCGGGTATTGATGGGCCGAGTTCGGCGAGGTAAGTTTACTGATTTGTTTGGTAACCAATTTGTGTAAAAAATTTATTTGTTTATTTTGGAATTAGAATTCTTTTTATTGATTGATATATATTTTTTTTAATTAGGGATATTGATAGTTATGCTTTCATAATTGGCTCTGATAATTTTATTAGCTTTATACATTTTCATTCACAAAAATAGTTCTGTACATTGTTAATTTGTTCTTTGATTATTAATTTGATTAGTTTGATTTATTAAAAATATAAGTTCTTTTGTGAATTTTATTTTAAAATTATTACACTTTAGGACAAAAAAAATGTTCTTACTGTAAATTAAATTAATTTTTAAAAGACGAAAAAAAATGAATTTTGAAGTCAGTACCAGTCAATAGTCATCAAGCCATTACTACTAAAAATAAATCAGCACTAAAGAGCATAGAACTTTCGAAAAATCGAACCAAATTAAACAGCAGCTTCCGCGTATTATCAGCCTCGAGCTATCTAGTCGCAATCTCTCGACTCGCGCGGCTCCATCACCTCCTCCATGCACACACGAGCATATATAGCTGCCGAATGGTGCCGTAGCGGTCCGCAGGCTGAAGTGCGCTCATAACCCGGAAAAAGTGCGGACGCGCCGGGGCGGGAGCAAGCAAGAGGGGGGCGTCAATTTTAATTGGCATCGTCGTCCCGGATCGCTGATATGCAAATGCAATTTAATGACGCCGATATTCCATACGTGCCTGGCCGGCCGCCGCAGCGGCAGCGGGGCGCAGGCTCGACGGGCTATATGTATGCATGCAGAAAAATAGAGAGAGTTCCGCGCGGGAATCACGAACGATGGATTTTACCGGGGGAATAATTGCGGCGCGGAGTGACGCGGCATGTGTCGAGCGGGGTAGTTTTTTTCCCGTTCGCCGATGACGTCGTTCGCGCGGGTTGATTTTGTAGGAATCAGAGGAATGATGGATAAAATACGGGCGCGAATTCGCTTATCAAATGCATTTGATTATTCTATTTGAATAGTCATTGAATTCTCTTACTTATAATGTAGTTTGTATTTTCTTTCAAGGCTGAGTGGTGGATCAATTTTAAAAAGTTATAATTTAACATTCTTCTTATTCTGATCATTCGATTGGCTATAGTATTCTAATTAGCTTAAAATAAAAAAACAAGAAATGTTGGACTAAAATCAATAGTAACAATAAAAGAATAATAAAACATGAGTTTTAGTCACTATGATAATAACCATTAGATTAAAGCTAACAAACAAAAGAAAGGCCAACTGACCCAGGCCAGTTTTAAAGCATACTTCACCCGGGTAAGAGTCAAATCAGCGCAGCGAACGCACTCATAAGTTCGCCCGATGACGCAGAGAGCACGAGCAGTAGAAAAGGGTCGAGATAGGTGCGCCACGTCTCATTGTCGAGCGGGCCAGCGGTAACAAATGCCTTTGCTCTTTGGAACGCGCGCGCGAGCTCAAATCCCATCTGTCTCGTTTCTCCTAATTATACCTTATCTATATCTCGGCCCATTTGGCCTCGCAATGACGTTATCTCTCGGCAAGCGCAGGAGAGACAGAGAAAGAGAGAGAGCGTATCTTATTACTCAAAGTGTCGGGCATGTATATCCAAAAGAGTCTCTCGAATTCGTCTCTCCGATCTTCCTTGTTCTCTCTTCTCTGTTCTGTCTTCGGTGCGATTTGGTAGAGTAAGGGGGTTCGTTTTTTCTCATGAATTTTTGATTTATGAGTTTATTATAATATATTTACGGTAAAAGTTAAATCTAATAGATTGTTTATAAAGTGTAAATAAAAAATTTTAAAAAAGATAGACTTATATATGGAAATGTTCGTCTGCAAATGGAAAAAATTAAAATAATTCAATTCAATAAATTTTTCTCTATCTTTATAATGTATTTCTGTAATAAAATTATAAGACATTGCACAAATTTTTCTTACAATTACTAAAAATAAAATAAACAGTTAATTTAATGAATTTCTAAAATTATGCTTTTATCTTAAAAATACTACAACCAGAATCTATACCGCACATCATATTTCATCAAAAACTTAGGGCAAGCCATCTTCGAGATCTGCCGCAACATCGCTCCGAGTCGACCTATACTACGCGAGCGGCAATAAAGGTGCGCCTCACCTTCAGAGCTACCTTATCCCTATCATCCCAGCCCACGCCCCCATTTTTCTCGTCCCGCTCTTGCCGCGAAATCCGTATATATCCCTTCCCCTCGCAGCACTTTAGACTTCGCTGCTGAGGCGCGTGCGCACCTTGACGTTGAGGAATTAAGCCATTGGCAATCCGACTCTAATTACGAGTAACGGATTAGTAGGCGAGAGAGTGAACGCGTTCACGCGCGCTTCCCGAGAAACGAGGAAACTTTCTCTCTCCTAGGCTGCTTTCCGAGAGTTGCCCTTCCAGCCGACCCCTCTCACTCTCTACTCTTCTCGCTAGGTTCCATCTGGGGTTTATATATAGCCACTAGCAAGAATTATACGGGATGCCGTTTGCTCCCCACGCGAATGTATGGAGCACCGCGAACTGGGCTGGCTAAAAACGTATTATTGCCCGAGGAATGCATGCGTGAATTTGGCGCTGAATGCTTACCCGTCCGATCAACAATTGTTCCCAAGCTCGCGAGATTATTAAGGCTTGATAAATAACGATGCTCGAACAGGACTGGATGTATGTCGTTCGTTTTGTGATTGAGTGACAGGCTTCGTGATGAGGCGTTTTTTCTATGTTTTGTAGTATGTGGTATTAAAATTTTTAAGCTGACAATAAAATACTTTTTTACAGAAATGTAATTGTGATCAACTATTTGCATATGTTTCTATGTAAGGCTGCATGGAAGAAGTCCAAAATAATGAGACATCTGAATATATGATCGATAATGTTGCGAAAGTGATGGCAATTCTATCTAATAATATTAATAGGTGTAAGATATATTATACTACTAACATATTCTAATATAGCATGATGTGCTCTTTCAACTTATCTTGATTTAGTCACCTTAGGCGAGACCTTTTAGCCTAATCATATGTATTAGGGCTAAGCTATTGTATTTTTACTTAATAAGCTAGAATAAACTCTTTATAAAGCTCAAATCTTTTAACTGAAATGTATTAAAAATTTTCATTTTAATAATTTGTAGACTAATCTTTTTTAAATTGATAAAAAAATTGCATAACATAGCTACAATGGCTCAAGGGCTTTTTAATAAAATGTCTTGGATTTAAATACAGTTTAGGTACTATTGATTTTCTTTTCACAAAAAAATATTATATTATGTACCTCTACTGTGGTTTGGAATCCATATAAAACTGTAAGCCTAGTTGAGATGCAAGAGCGCTTTCTTGATTTGACGAGTATATGGAGTATATAAGATTTTATCTATATAGTCATACATATATATAATAGTATACACACTCACTCATACACTTACACAAACATGTACACATATTCAAATTCACGCACATACACACACACACAAAGTTTAGCGTGTAATACAAAGAGACTAATCACTACTAGTACACGTCTCAACCTTGGAAGCAGAAGCATCTAACTTTAACTAACTTTAAACTATTTAGGGTTAAGTATACAGGCTCACTCTGTTAGTAAATACTGAAGATGGTGTTGTAAACAAAAAGGCGCTTGGATTTCCTAATCGAGTGCCCTTGATCAGAGCTCTTGCAAAAAGAATTAATATTCTCTTTTTACTTTTTTTTTATTTTAATACTTTATAGTTAAATAAGCTCTAATAAGAAACTGTTGGATAAACATAATAAAAAATAAAAAAAATTGAATAAAATTACCCTTACAAAGTATCAGTAAAAATATACAATATGATATACAATATGAATACTTTATCTAATAAGATTTCACAATTAAATAACAAAACTTGTGCAACTTATCTTAACGTACATTATTAAACTAAAATATCAATATAAATTTGATTTCGTTTAGTTTCACTCTATGCAATACTGACATCAGTGCACAAGCTCTCTGGTTTCTTTCAATTCCCTTTTCTTTCTCTTCCCTTTCGTAGCTCCAAATCCCGTTTATCTTTTCCATTCGACTCACACTCAGCACCTCTTTCACTTCTTTTACAAAAAAAAAACGAGACGAGCGACCACATTGTCCTCGTATGGTTGTAGCAAACACACGTCGACCCGGCATTTTTGACTAATGGACTGTGAGCAAAATTGTTTGCTGCCCCTTCTCGGCCGTGTGATTCTGACGATCCTCTGACCTTTTCTTCACGCCCATCTGCGCTTTCGTTTCCTTCGCCGAGGTGGAGTTGCTTTTTGTGAATTTATGACCATTCTTTTAAAAAGTACGCAACCATGATTATTTTGAAAAAAATTTCATTTATCAGATAGTTTAAGTATGTTTATTAAAAAAGTGACTAAAATTAATTGATTGTTATTATTAAATACTATTAGGTTATTTTCTGAAACGAGTTTGGAAATTTTTGCTTCATTAAACTATACTTTTATAAACCAAAGTAAAAGAATAGTAGATGTATTTGTAATTTATCAACCATTTTATTCATAACAATTTTATTTTGAAAATTTTAATTTTTGAAAACTAAAGATGATTTAACTGAAAAAGTATTAGTTTTATTCACCACTGACTACGTACGTAAAAACAGTGCAAACCATATTTGCCGTAAATGAATTCATATATAGTATATGCTTATTTGTTTTAATATAATAAACTCCAAAATCGTTAAATGTTATGTCAGGTAAATTAATCACTAACTCAATCAAACCTGTATTTGTGCAGTTGCCTTTGTAAAATAATAATTTATTATAATATAAATTCTAAGTTTATAAAGATCTTTAATAAAATATTAATCAACGAGTATCATTGTATTTTTATAATATTAGGAGATTTGAATAATCTTCGACGAACCAAGATGTATAATCAATTGTTTCATCAGCAGAATATCAGTAGACGTTTCGATACGTTTATTATAATTAATTTCAGTTTATTAGTTTCACGATTTTTTAAAGTTTTTTTATAATATCTATTATCAGTATATTTAATTAGTGTTATTATTCAGTGTTAAAGAGAGGGTTTAATAAATAGTTTAGATCATTCACTAATATTCTGCTAATAAAGCAATTAATGTTTTATCTTAGTTTGTCGAAAATCATTCAATCCTCCTAACATTATTATCAACTGCGAATTATACAATCACTAAACAGAATAATTCAGATATTTTTCTTGACATTAAAAATTAATGATTTTTCATTACGAAAAATTAATAACTTTAACCAAAAGTTTAATCGATAAATTGCTAATCTCTTATTTGACTCGACATAAGACCCAGTTCAGTTTTAACTGATCGATTTTGCTTGTCTTATAATTTGATATACGGTTATTTTTAATGCTTTCCCTCGCAAATGGGCGCTCTTGCTTCGTAAGCCGAGACATATGCAGAAATTTTCACTTTCCAGCTATCCGAAACGCTCATATGTATACCGACCCGTTGGAAGTATCGTAAAAATCATTTCGTTTGCGGACATTCCGCGCGCGTGGAAGTAAACTCGTTTCGCTTGACGCATGGCTGACTTAACGACTACCAGTAAAAATTCTAGAATTCGTCTTGCTCTCCTATCTGGTGAACAATTTGCTCGATAAGAGCTGCGCCGAAACAAAGTCCATTACGAAAGTTGAAGTTTTATACAACTTTTATAACCTTTTTCAATTAATGCGCTTGTAGTTTTTATATAAATTTATTTATATTAATTTACAGTAAGGTATTAATATATTTTCAAACTTTTGCTTCCTAAAATAAACGGAAAACTTAGTGCCACTTTATCAGTATCCAACTAGTCACTTATAAATGACCAATGATATATGAATATTTAAAATTAAAGAAGTAATTAAATTGTAATATCATCACTCATAACAAAAATTAGTACTTTTTAAATCGCGGTGACGCCCAGCGTATTTTAAATTATTATTGAAGAGTAAATGAGTTTGTGCTCTTGTTATAAACAGTAGTACTCATCAATGACTAATGTGAAGACTTCGTCATTTAGTAATGAAATCTTGTACTATACTATCTAGTCGCAAAACAGGACAGCGAAAACTGTTACGGATGCTTGCAAAGTTTACTAGTTTTCGTAGCAAGAAATGAAAATTATTATTTTTAATGTTTTTTTTTCCTATTATAAAGTCTCCCTTAGCATAATAATTTATAAAAATTATAAAAGAAAGTTAATAATTAGTTGAATACTAAATTTGTAATACAGTGGTATCGTTACTTTCCTACCATTTTTAGATTTTCAGTGAATAAAATCTGCTACTCACCTGGAACAAAAATAAAATAAAAGCACATTAGTTAAATAAATGAAGTATTTACCCATGATACAGAAACACAATATGATTAAATTTTTTTATTCTAACACATATTTCACAAAAAAAGGTGATACATCATACTGAATCACCATCTTCAAAAAGGGTAACTCCACTCGACAAATCATGCATTAGCTACTGATGGAGAAAAGGGGGCCACGCGAATAAAGCCCAAAGTCATAACGTAAACGTTCATTAAATTACCGAACTCCCGCGCCGACGAGAGAAAAGAGAGAATCCCCGTAATCCAATATATCCGCTTGAACCCATCGGACGTTCAGCGAGCTCGGTCGGAAAGGGAAAAAAAAGCGAAGACGACCTTTTTCTACTTATGACCGGCATCGTCGATCGATACGCTCTTTAATGAACTCAAAGTGTGTAGAACGCGTTCTCCTCTCCGCGCAAAGCAAAGCATCTAGCTTTCTCTCTCTCTCTCTCTCTCTCTCGCTCTCTCTTTCGTTCGCTTTCTCTCTCTGGGCATACAACCCTGGCTTCCGGTGCGAGGCTTTCGATGCTACCGGTTTTCGCGTACCTCGCGCGGGAAGAGAGCTCGCCTCGAAACCGCTCCCACAGCTAATATTTACCTTTATTAACTCGCTCGCTGGGTTCGCGCGCGTTGCGCGAGCTCTCTCTCTCCCCCTCCCTTCCTCTCTCTATATCTCGCTCTCTAGCGGCTCATCGTAAATGAAATTTTCAGATAACTTTTAGGATACAGCCCGCGGGTTATATAAGGATGAGCGCCGAACGCAGGGGAGATAGAAAGAGAGAGGGTAGGGGAAGCTTGTCGAGCGAGCGCAGATTGGCGTACGCTGCTTTCGGCGTATAAAACACAGAGTGTACACAGACTTGCGCGGAGCTAGCGTTTACGCATACGCACGCATATAGATTCGGTTTTATAAACTCGTTGTAACATCTGAGTACTTGACTTATCGATCGAAGGGACCGATGGATATGTACATTAGTTTTTATACAATGAGCGGGCTGATAAGGAAAAGAGACTTTGTTTTTCTGTGTTGCTGTTCTTTATATTTAAAGCTCGAGTGAGGTTATAACGTAAGTAGAGTACAGTAATTTCGTGATGCTCAGTTTAGCATAAATTTTAGGTTGTATATTTTACACAGATAAGAAGCAAAGTTTATGTTAACATATCAGACATTTTTATAAACCCGTTTTTAGAGATTTTATCGATAAGGAAACTAAAGGTTTCATTGAAATATAAAGCAGAATACAAAGTATTCTGATTTTATCATTTTATTAAAAATGAATTAATGATCTTTATTATGTTAAAATGCACTTTCATTACATAAATATCCTATGCTCTTATTATCAAACTTTGTCATTTCTTTAAATAAATTTAAATTCTTCTAAACTCAACAGTTGCCGTTGGGACTGTCTTAAAACAGTGCACTATGTAGAATCTTTGAGAAATTGTAACATCTTGGCTTAATGCAGATAATAAATTTATTTACATCCGGAACTAATTTGTACTCGTTTATGTTAGTTAATATTTTAATACTGTAAGAATATTATTTTAAAAAAGTTTAGCTTTTCTCCAGATTTTTAAATTTTAATAACGCTGAAATTAAATAGCAAATTAAAACTTTCTCTTGCTGAATATTAGTTGGAATATTGTTTACCTTAAAATAGATTCTGAAAACAAAGATCTAAAAGAAAATAATTGTTTTGCAAAATACTCAAAAAACCTTCTCAAAAAGTGCAAATTCAGGCTTGTTTTACCGTGAACGAAAATTTGATAGGGAGTCTTCCGAAAAAATCGCCGTGATTCTCGTTTAATACACTTACGCGAAAAGTTCGCCCATAATTTTATGCAGAGAATCTCTTAAAAGCTTTCAGGAGCGCAAAAACGGAGTCAACTACCTGGCCAAGGTTAATTTAACCTGCTGCGTACAAATTTCCCCCCTCTCTCTCTCCACCTTACTCTCCCCCCCCCCCCCACCCCCTTCAATTTCACTTCTCGAGAATTAAAAAACGAGCGCGCGCGCGCGCGCGCAACTCCGCGTAATCGAGCTTTCGAGACTCGCCCTCGCTTTTTTTCGCAGAGCGCTCGGCAATTTTTCGCCAATTCAATTTACGTGCGCGGGGGCCACGCTCGGCTCGCTTTAATGGCTCGAACGCGACTTTTCCGGAGAGTACGCGCGTAGCCCGCCATTATTAATGCAATAGCGCGCAAGTCCGACTCAGGCAGAAAAGTATTTTCTTTCGCAGGAGACCAAAAGAGGGTGGAGGTGGTTTTTAGACGAGAAAATGTAGAACGCACCGCTCGACGATAGAATCTCGGTGTGGAAGTAGACTAATTGCAATTACTGCGGAAAAATGATTAGTTTGTGGTTGGATTATATTAATTCTAGAGCAGAGTAAGCTCAAGATTATGATTAGATACGATTTGCGGTTAAACAGCGATGTAAAGGAAAGGGAGTAGAAAATATAAATAAAAACCGACATCGTTATTTATAATAACATCCTAATTTGAAAATTATCGTAGTTAACGTGCGTTTTCAATTATACGCTAATTTGAAAGAAATGAAGTAAGAACTGCGAATAAAAAACAACAGCATGAAGTAGAATAATGAGTTTAAAATCACGTTTATTAAAAAACTAATTAAAGCTCACCTAAACACACTGATAAAGAAAAATGATATTCTCAAACAACTGTTTCTATCTTAGATCATTGCCTCTTCGACAAACCCGCAGGATAATCCAAATTGACAAAGAGAAGGACAGCAAAGCCCGACGATCCTGCGCGGGATAAAGGCAAAATTGTGCTCGCCAGTGAATTCCGTGGGTGCCCGCTTAATGGTTTATTCGTGACATAATTATTCTTGGTATGGGCGGCGAAAGTTAAAGCGATGAGAAAAGTTCTCTCCTATGGACCCTCTTCGTCTATCCCACTCGCTCTCTTTCGTACAGCTCTAGCTCGTTTCGAGCGGGCGCTACGCGAGCCGCGAGCGAGTGGCCAAAGTTGCGCACGGGATAAAGCCAATTAGTTTCAGCTTTAACGGTATTAATTTCTTTTCCCTTTCTTTTTTACTCCGCTCCCTCTCGTGCTTGACAAAGGTAAAGTTCGCGCTTGGCTTAATGTATGCGCAATTTTGCGCGAGCGCGCATGTTTTTCGATATTAGAGCACAATTTGCGAAATTGGAATTAGTTGTATTACGAAGTTCTCTTATGATTTTAGGGTGCTTCAGAGGCCAGAGATGGACTGCAATTTTCCGCATATATTACAAGCTATTTTAGTTTTGTTTGCAAAACGGAGATTTTTCGGGGTAAATTTATGAAAATTCAGAGATTATTTCACAGATTTTTTCAGCTTATTATTTTAATCTCTTCAATTTTATGATAATTTTAAAAAGATATTACTCGATTCAATTCTACTCGTATTTAATCGTCAATATTGATTGGCTTCCACAGACATTAATTTATCTCATTATTTGTTTTAAGTCTTAGTATATATCAATAGGATATTCTGCATTAATATATCGGTATGTTGTTGTTTCAACAATATTTAATATAGTTTGATTTTGAAAATTAATTAATATTAATTTATGGTGCGATAAAACAAACTTAACTTTCTTGTTTTCTTGTGAAATTAACATTTATACCATTTTTAATTAAAATATTATTTTGGTAAAATTAAAAATCCTCTGCATAAACGTAGAATAAATAAAACTGTAATACGTAGATTATTAGATTTAAAAAATATAGAATAAAAAATAAAAAAAAAAGTTAAAGGTAGTATAATCTTTTAATACTAATATGTTTGTTTTTAAATTTTATTACTCTAAATTATTATTGTTGTTTCAGCAAGTAATATATTTTAATTAGCAAAAGTCAAATGCGCATCAACATATATAATCTTTTTTTTCTATTTTCACGTTCATTAATCACGTACGGATCATTCCATTTACAAAAATCTAGCTACTATGTTTAATTTTATTTCTGAAATTTTTATTCTAAAATTAAAGAAAAACAAAATAAAAATATAAACATTATGCACCGAACATTATCAAAAATTACGTTATATATCAGTTTTTCATAACGCTCGAATTTTATGCTATTAACACAAAGGGCACCTTATTGCGTAATTCAACACGACAGAACGAATCACTTTGCCGAACAAACTAAATGAAACTGCGCCGATAGCCACCGCTGACATTTTCGCCGAACTCTCGCGTTATGCGACCGCCACTTACATAAGGATTTCGTAACGGTTACGCAACAACCAGGCGACTCGAGCTACGGCAAAACGGAAGAAGAAGAGTGAAAATTACTTTTCTTTTAGAGCTAAGATTTATATAATTATGGTAGCCATAGTATGACTGCTGATTTGATAATAGAACATATTTATGTATTTTTATTTACGAAAATAATTAGTGAGGGTAATAAAATTCAAGTTCTTAAAAAGGAAATTTGTCATCGTTTCCCGTCTCGTTTTCACGGGTCGCCTAACAATTATCCGCACTGTTTTTCCATCATCTTTTTCCTTTTTTCTTCTTTTTTTACGAGAAGTTGGCGCGCGGATCAGCAAGTACCTCACCTTAACGTTTCCGAATGAAAATGAAGGAGAATCGCGCTGTGACGGATAATATTATGACTGAGGAGAAAACTCGTCTTCGCGAACTGAACGTGCGAATTTGGTAGCGCCTTTGGTAAGCGTTTTCGTGTATAATGCGGAGCTTTACTTTCGCTTAGAGCACAATGTTAGTCATTTGAACAATTATAAAGAAAATTTAATCGAAATAATTAACGTTTAATAATAAAGCAGTTACCATTAGCTGATAAACTTTTACTCACTTCTTTTTCTAACATAAGCTCTTGTCTGCCAAATTGTACATATTTCGTCTATTAAACACATAAGTTTGAAAATTATTTACTCACAAAAGTTATAAATATTGCTATAAATGCGTAAATAACTTAAATAATAAAGTTTTAAATATGTTAATATTAAGATTTAAATACTTTTTATTTATTGTACAAGCACTTGAAAAAATTCTCCTACAACTATGATAACAGCTAGCATAACATTACAAATTGCTGCTAATCTCCAGTAGAGAAAGCAGATAGAGAGTACGTAACGTACTTCTTACTCTTTAGAAGACATTGCCTCCTCTTCAATCAAAAAGATTGACCATTAAAATTACAAAATAATTTATGCTCAGCTCAGTTAACACCGCAAATGACCTAAATACGAGGGAACAAAGGGGCGCGTAGATTCGTGTAACACGTGTAAACATGAATGTCATAAAAGTCGGCTTACATTGCGAGCTCGCTCACACCCGAGAGATACTCGAACATGCCAATAAAGTGTTAAAGGTGAGCTATTTCGAGAGCTGCCGCGCAACCCCATAGGTCACCCCCTCGTAGCTCTGGCAAGCCGTGGCATGGAAGGAACGTCTAATCGATTAATAATTACGAGGTCAGTGATTCTTGAAAAAAGGGACGATATATTATGTTCGTCGTCACTGTGTGCTTCGGATGAATCGAGTATTATAATTTAGGCGTTTAAGCATGAATTTTAATAAAGCTTGATTTTTTCAATATATATTTCATGATTAAAAATATAGTTTTATCTCAATTATATGAATCAACTCTCTCAAAGTGATCAGTGCTATTTCATATTCCGTCTTTCTTCTCATATTAGACTAATGAAAATAGTATTACAAAAACATAAAAAAATGAAGCATAGTACAAGAAAGCATAAGGAAAAATCGTACGCTAAAACAAATAGCCGAAAGTGATAGTACTCTGTAAATTTTAAATAATGGGAATTCCACTATTTTCCTACTTAGTGGAGCAATCTCAACTAACAAATAGTGAAAATTCACGATAAAGTAGTAGAATTTTCATTATTTGCTAGTTGAGATTGCTCCACAACAGAGTAAATAGTGAAATTCTCACTATTTAAAATTTAGAGAGTAGGCTTTTTTAGATCCTTTATTTCTGAAAGAAATAGAGAGTTGATATGATTGTGATTTGTTGATCACGAGGAAGAGGCCCTTTACAATTAAGATAAAACTTTACTTACAAGTAACCTTTCAATTTAACAAACAAGAATATCTTAAATCAAAATGAAATTTCAAAGCCGGACTAAAATCTGGTATTTCTACTTAATAAAGAAGCAAACGTGATATCAGCATTTTCAATTAAGGAGACCAGATACTATTAAAATCTGAAAATATAAAATATAAATAATTAAAAATTAATTGCCTATATATAAAAATAAAAAATAATAAGTGAAAATACAAACAATAATGAAGACTTTTTATTATTATGAATGTTGTCCGTACCATGACAATTTACCCTATGGGTTTCGTTGACACTTTAGAACCAAAAATACCTTTGC
>JAPYZA010004463.1:0-13477 GCA_030522685.1 Eupelmus azureus | reverse complement strand
ATAAAGGTACTTGTATTGATAATATTTTCATCAAAACTGAAACAATAATTACAAAATCTCTTACACTAATGGTGTCAATAACTGATCATTATCCCTTATATCTAGAATTAAAAAATAAAAAAATAAATGCAGATAAAACTGATGGAAATTTTTATCACTACAATTACAATAAATTGTATAAAACTGCCAAACAAATTAAGTGGACAAAACACAAAAATTCAAAAGGTCCCAATGAAGCGATAAACTTAATAATAAAAGATATCCAATTATGCATAGAAAATTCTAAATCATGAAAACAAGACCTCGTAATTCAAAACAAAATCCTAGGAAACATTGGATAACCAGCGCAATTATAAATCCATGTAATAAAAAAGGAATTTTATATAAAAAGCACAAGCAAAATCCGGATCATAAAATATTAAAAGCTGAATACAAAAAATTTTCCAATAGTCTAGATAAGGTTATTAAAATAGCTAAAACACAATATGAGAAGAAAACAGTGGAGAAAAATAGTCACGATTCTAGATAACTCTGGGAGTGTAAGTTACTAAAAATTGGTAGGAACAAATGCAAATCAGAGATTAAAATTAAACAAATACAAACCAAAGATAATGTAATACTTGAAAATCGTAATGAAATAGCGAATCAAATGAACATATATTTTTGCAAATTAGGCGAAACACTAAGTAATAGAATTACAACACTACTAGATAAAAAAATAAAATTACTAAAAAGTAATCCAAAAACAATGTTCATTAGTCCTACTAATGAAGTACTAAAAATAATTGGTAAAATAAAATTAAAAAATGGAGGTACAGGCAAAATAAATGCTAGATTCTTAAAAACAATATCAAAACTTATAGCTAATACATTAGCTAATATATTTAATCTCTGAATAGAAACAGCTATTTGGTCTGACATTTTAAAATCAGCAGAAGTAATTCCAATATACAAAGCAGAAAAAAAAACAGACATGGGAAATTATAGACCTATATCTTTAATATCAAATATAGCCAAAATTTTCGAAAATAATACACAATAGAATTATTAAATTCATAAATAAATGTAAAATATTAAGTAAAAAGCAATTTGGTTTCATCAAGAATATTGGAACAAAAGATGCTTTGAGCTTTATGTCTAAAACACTATATGAAAACCTAGACCAAAGTAAACCAATTGCCATTACTTTCCTAGACTTCGTAAAAGCTTTTGATACTGTAAATCATAAAATCCTATTAGATAAACTGTATGCCTATGGTATAAGAGGAAGAGGGCACAAACTAATTACTAGTTACCTCAATAATAGAAACCAAACAGTAGGGATTGGTCAGTACAATAGCAATTTTGAAAATATAAACACTGGAGTTTCGAAAATTGACAGTGAACTAATAAAAGCATGGAAAATTGAAACATCAAACAATAAACAAGTAAAAAACTCAATATATAGTGAAGAACGAAAAATAGCACCAAAAGGATAAGAATACAAAATCTGTAGAAAAACACCACAATACTAGACATTCTAATGTTAAATACATACATTTTGTTGCAGAAACAGCTGAATCATCGATAGACACTGTAGATCCAAAAACCGAAAAATATAAACCAATCGAAACTGTTTTTACCAAAATCGATAAAATGACCGAGGAGAACAGCATAGAGATAAAAATGAAAAAAGCCCAGAATGCGCCAGGGAAACCGATACTGCAGTCTAACAGTATTAGGATGACCTACGGCGATCTAAACTATATAGGTCATAGCAAAGCGATCTTCTATTTCGACAGAGGAATCAGAGAAAAGCAAATGTTTACAAACTCCATGTATCCTCTTAAACATCAACAGCCATATATAGACTTGGTAGTTATCGATGATATAGTTTTCACTGCAACATGTAAGTGTGAATCAGCCCATCATCACAGAAAAATGTTCCGACACTACAGAGCTACATGTGCATCGGGTCTTACCTGCCCTGCCAGATTAAATAACATTGAAAGAGTTATATATACCAGAGATAAAAATGCTTCAATAGAAAGATTTACAACAGTGAGATCCATGCTTATAAGATACTTGTAAATAAATAAATTTTTAACAAATGATCAAATAGTTGGTCTAAATTTAATAAATACAAAATTTAGAAAATGTCACAACAACAAAGTGTGATAGTATTACATTGAATTCTTCTTTATAGATTGTATATCATTGTTGTATTATTAAAGAACTTTATTTCTATGTAAATTATATTATAATACAATTTATAGAATATTAAATACGAAGCAAAATATATTGAATAATGTTGAGTGCAATTAAGTCTAAATAAATAAATTATTTTCCAAGATAGTAAGTTTTGTGATTAAGGGAACAATATATAATCCAAAACTGTGTGTGAATGATTGTTAGTATGGAAGAACGAGTGAGAGTTGTATGGCTGGCGGTTACTACCGTGCTTGAACACGGGATAACTAACCAGCATTTACTTAATCCGGACCTGCGAACAGGAAGTATCACTTTCCTCTGCAGGAATTTCAGCGTTTCCTATGTATTATGAAAATACTTCTATTGTGAGATTCTGTAACTGTTATGTATGTAACTCTGGAATAAATAAATAAAAAAAATAAATAAATAAAAAAGTTTAGAGATGCTGAGATGTGGCGGCCTTGATGCTTATTAGTCAAGGCAGATGATACAAGGAGATGCTCATAATTCTCAAGGCAGATGCTACAAGGACCGACGCTCCCTCTGCCTCGCTTAGCAACAGAGGTTTTTTTCCGTCACCTACAGTTGGAGCTGCGAGACGCGCGCGTAGAGAGCGGGCGAGTCAGTCGGAGTCCACGGATCGAACCAGGCAGACGCTCTGTATTCCAATCCAGAATAAATCTAATTTCTAAACTAATCAGTCTGTTTGTTTTGTTGACCAGCCCCCGAAGTGTACCGCCGCTCGTATCACAAACATTTGGTCCTTCGAGTTGGATCTCAAGCGGTCAGGGTTCGAGAGAAACTCAGCGCGACGCCGTGAGCGAGGCAAAGGAAAGGAGAAACAAGGGCTTGACTTCGCAGACGAGGAGGCGATTTTGTCTTTCCAAGGTGAGTGTATATGCACAGAGAGGGAAAAGAAAGGGTCATGCGGTGGTGGGCTACGGCCACCGCATGATCCGATGGGATGCGGCCTAGAGAATTTCAAACAGCTCCCTTTTCACCGCCTCAGTGACACGACGAGTACTGGCGTGCCTCAGTTACAGAACGGCGGTTGAGATGCATGCAACAAAGGTTAGGTACTCGGACATACACATACACGCTTGGCGGTGGCTATGCTTACCCCGACCTCGCACGATCTCGCGGCTTGGTTCATACTCTAACCCTCTCATTGACAGCGGCGACCATGCAGATACCTATTTAGAAAAGGCTCGGATCGGATCTTTCTAATAACACATCGGAACTTGCGATCGCCGGTGCTCGGTTAGCGCTAGACACATCAAACTCCGCGCTCCCATCGTCTTGCGCTCGGCCGATCAACTAAATCCTAAGCGAGAACGTGGCGGAATCGTGCGCTGAATCGAGGCATCGGACGGTCGAACCATTGATGCTGGACGGCGATTCTGCGGCACGCTCGCTGTGCTGTCGGCCACATTTGACACATAACCTCAAATTACAGATGGAATTGCCGAAGGCACAAGAGGCCCTGTTGGCGGTTATTCGGCGAACGTCGGCCAAAATTACCGAGACTCCTTCGGATGAATGGATGGCAGGGCTAGTTGAGAGCCGACTCAACATCCTCGATGGCTACTGGCGCGACTTTTGCGACAATCATATACAATTATTGGCGGCAGAAGAAGGAGGCCTACTCTTTGATCACAAGACTCGACTTCTACCTAAATCGGACAGCGCTTCTTGCTCCACTTGGAAAGATGCGTCGATAACAAATTTTCACTCACAAGACTCCCATGCATCACTCTTCCTCGATTCAGTGGTCTGCAAGAGGATTGGGAGCCGTTCCGTTACTTATTTATGGACCTCATTCACAATAACGCCGAGCTTGGTGATGCAACCAAGCTTCTCTTTCTAAAGATGAATATCGATGGCTCAGCAGCATTACAAGAATTTAAAACAACCGAGAATGAATACGTTCCAGCTTGGGATGCACTTGAAAGCCGTTATCATCAACCAAAACTCCAAGTTGGAAAGCACCTTGAAGCTCTCTTGAGTTTACGTCCACTTGAGAAAGAATCAGCTGTTGATTTACAAACACTTTCCGACAAACTTGAAAAGCACCGTAATCAACTAGAGGCTCTTAAGAAACCAGTTCAGCATTGGGACGACTGGTTCACCTGCCTCGCTAGCAAAGCCACGGACAAGGCCACACGGAGAATTTGGGAAGAAAACCTGGCCGATGAAAAGCGGTCGAAAGGAAAAGCAGATCTCTCATTCAACCCACTCATTGATTTTCTTCAGCACCGGTGCAGAACACTCAAATCCATGGCAGGGAGTCACCCAGTGCCACTGCAATCAGCCGACCCTCCAAAGAGAACAATGGGACCTTCGGCCGGCACCAGGACTATACGCGCCTGCACTACCAGTGCTCAGCAAAGCAGAGGCTGCCCGGCATGCAAGGAAGCACATTACATTGGACACTGTATAACCTTCCGCGGACTTGATCCGAAAGAACGACGCCGTTTAGTCGCCGAGCGAAACCTCTGCTACAACTGCTTGAGTAGTAGTCACGCTGTGAGAAATTGTCCTTCCCATTCTACGTGTGGGAGTTGCGCTGGGGCTCATCATACACTTACATACGGGGAGCCGGTAAGCGACCTGGCATGATGGAGATCGAGGCGCGAGAGCCGAAGCAACCTCGAATTGAAACTGCAGCAACCAAGGCAAGCGCAGCTGATTGACGCTATCTATCCATCCTGCCTACTGCAATAGCGTCGATGTGCAGTGGTAGGTCAAGAAGAGAAGCCGCGTTCAGAAGCCACATTAATAAGCCTTAACCTTGCTCGCAGACTTGGTTGCCAACTGCGACGTATGAGCATCGACATTGCTGGAGTTTTTGGATCGGTTATGGATTTAGCGCGCTATCTCGCATAGTTTACCTTGCTAACTCTTCTGATAACAGGCTTCGCAAAATCGAAGTTTACATACTGAGAGCGATCGACATTACAACTCCGTCAGGAAAACCTTGCTCAGACTTTGCCGACATTAAAGACAGCCTGCGCCTCGCGGATCCGGACTTTGATAAACACCAGAAAATAGACGTCTTACTAGAAGCGGATACTTACAATCACATCCTGATGCCAGGTCTCTAACACCGAGGTCCTCTTTTAGCTCATCAAACCATTTTTGGTTCGACGATGACCGGTCGTGTCACAGGAATCCCGATAGAACGGTCTTCAGTTAACGCTTGCACGAACCTCTTGACTTTCGATACGCGGTTATGCCATGAAAAACTGCTTGACCTCGTTCAGCGGTTTTGGGCTTTGGAGGAAGTGCCTGCAGTCAAACAGCTCTCTACTGCTGACATCGAATGCGAGAAAATCTACACCGACGGTTGCGTTCGAGACTTTGAATGGCGATTCGTGGTTCCTCTCCCCTCTGAAGCTGGAGAAGGTCGCCCTTCTCGGGGAAAGTCTAAGCCAAGCGCAGACAGCTCTTGCGTCAACACATCGTCGCATGCAGAAGGACCGCAAACTGCAGGAGAGCTACTGCGAGTTCATGGACGATTACGCTCGTCTCAGCCACATGCGCCTCCTTACCACAGATGAATTAGCGGACGACACACGGCCAGTTCATTACATCACTCACGATGGCATCTGGTAGAAGAGTGATAGCGGGCGTAGACTACGAGTCGATTTCAACGCATGTCGACCTACCGACTCTGATTATAGCCTCAATATTGTGATCTACGCGGGACCGAAACTCCAAAATCGTATTGTAACTGTCCTCACGCGCTGGAGACGACACTGCTTCGCTTTCTGCATAGATGTGAAAATGATGTTTCGCCAAATTAAAATAGACTCTCGGAATATTCACCTCCAAAGAATCCTGTGGGACCATCATCTGACAAACCAGCCAAGCACTATGTATTATTGACGGGCACTTATGGAGAGGCATACGCATCTTATCTTGCCTTGCGCACCCTTCAGCAACTCTGCACGGACGACGGCGCGCGTTTCTCACTAGCTGTGGAAGCGATCTTCGCGATCAACTAATTGGGCTTTTGAAGGCGGGTGGCTTCAACCTGAAAAAGTGGGTCGCCAATAATCCTGAGATACTGATAGACTCTCTACTCACTTCTCTACAGAGGGACTAGTCAATGAGTTTGGCGTAGCTTGGGATCCGGTATCAGACCAATTCAGGTTCCGCGAGCCTCAGGACTGCACTGATTTACTCCTCACAAAGCGAAAGGTTCTCGTCGAGCTAGCTCGAATTTTTGATCCGGCCGGTTGGCTAATTTCTGTCACCTTGATAGCAAAGCTGGTCATCCAAGACCTCTGGAGAGCTAAGCTGGAATGGGATGAACGTCTGCCTCGATTGTGGATCGACAAATGTTTGGCATTTCGCAAAAGTATTGCCAGCGTCTCAGGCATAGCGATTCCGCGCTGGTTTGGCCACACACCGACTCGAGCAGTTCAATTCCGCGCCTTTTCAGATGACAGTCGCCGGGCCATGGCAGGTGTTCTGTACTCTAGGACAGTCACTGGCGAAAGAGAACGTGGCGTTCTCACCGCTCTCGGCGAGGCCAAGTCCAAACTTGCGTCAATCAGGAGTCTTGTGCTATCGGCTACACCGCCGAGCCGCATGACCATTCCTCAGCTCGAGCTTCGCGCCGCGCTCATCGCCGCGGAACTGTTAAAGGCGACTGCCGCTAGACTCAATGCACCTATGACCATGTGCCATCTGTGGTGCGATTCGCAGATTGTCTTCTGCTGGACTAGATCGAATGGACCTGTAGGAAACGATCTTGACGACAATTATATTTCGTATATTCAGGAATTAATGACGGAGGCAACATGGCACTACGTTCCCACTGACAGCAACCCAGCCAACATCGCTTCACGAGGCTCAGATGATTTAAAGCTTGTGAATCACTCGTTATGGTGGAACGGCCCCGACTGGCTCTCCAAACCTGAAGAAGATTGGCCTTCTGCCTTTCCCGCAGTTGAGGGTGTGAACGGATCGCCCGAGATTTCTGAGCCGCCGAGCATACAATGCTTTCTGACACAGGCCCAACCATTACTCGAGAATCATATCGAGCGCTTCTCGATCCTTGGTGCACTTCTTCACGGAACCGCTCGCATTTGTCGATTGATCCGGAGAAAGGTCACCCCCGATGCGCCAAGACCCCTCGGTCCTCTCACTGCAGTGGAGCTTCGACGCGCCTTTCTCGTATGCGCAAAACTTTCTTAACGAGAGACCTTCGCTCTAGAGATCGACCGACTCAGTCTAAACAAGAAAGCCAGTATTTAAGGTCAGTCCACTGTCAAATCTTCGGAGCCTTTTTTGGATGCAGAAGGCGTCCTGCGAGTCGGTGGCCGACTAGACAACTCAAGGCTTTCTTATGATGAGAGGAACCCAGTTCGACTAGATGGTCATACCTAGCTCTGCTTGTCATCCGTTGGGTACACGAGCGAACCGCTGCACGCCGGTTTCCGTGCCACATATGCCCGAGTCCTTCAAAAGGCCTGGATTACCGAAGGTAAGGTCAGGGTTAAAAGGTGTATCAGACAATGCCTTGTGTGCGCACGAGTCTCTGATCGCACGGCAACCCAAGAAATGGCAGCTTTACCGGCTGTTCATGTAACTGCGTCTCGACCGTTTAGTCGATGCGGCGTAGACTACGCAGGGCCGTTTCCTATTTGCAAAGCGAAGGGTAGAGGTATAGCGACTTTTAAAGGCTATGCCGCCTTGTTCGTCTGCATGAGCACAAAGGCAATCCATTTGGAGCTCGTGGGCGATCTGACGACCTCTAGATTCTTGGGCGCTCTCACTCGATTTATTGGAAGGCGAGACCGACCGGCAGAAATTTGGAGCGACGTGGCACAAATTTCCGTGAGGCCAATTTAGAGCTTCAACGACTACTCAGAGAGGCCGAAATAGACTACAGCCTCGTCGAAGGAGCGCTCGCTCAAGACGGAGTCTCGTGGAAATTTATACCCCCCTCCGCACCCCACTTCGGCGGCCTCTGGGAAGCTGGAGTTAAATCTTTATTGAATGGAGTTGCCGGACACCGGCGCGGGCGTCTCACATACGAGGAATTCGCTACGCTTTTGGTCTCGGTCGAATCAATCCTCAACAGCCGGCCGCTCTTGCCACCGTCTGGTGAATTGGGCGACTTGGATGCCTTGACCTCGAGTCACTTTCTTATCGGCGCCTCCGCAACATCTGTCCCTCAGCCATCGACTTCTGAGACTAAGCTGGACATTGGGAACTAGTGCGGGCTATGCGAGAGAGCTTCTGGGATCTCTGGAGCAAGCAGTATTTAAACACCCTGATTCAAAGGCCCAAGTGGAGGAGTCCAAAGACGAATCTAACTGTGGGAGACTTCGTGATAATCGTCAATCCGTCACTTCTCCGGCCTGACGGCCGCTGGCCTTTAGGTAAAGTGGTCGCAGTCTACCCAGGCAAAGATTGTCTCGTTCGTACGGCTACAGCGAAGACTGCGACGGGCCTGTACATCAGGCCAATTGTGAAACTGGCCCGCCTCCCGCTGCGTGAGTCCCACCCATGGGAACCTGCTTCAACAAATCCGTGAGCCTGCAAGGACTTCAACATCTTCGTTCCAGGAACGAGGCGGGCGGAATGTTAGTCAAATTCTCAAGGTAGATGCTACAAGGACCGACGCTCCTTCTGCCTCACTTAGCAACAGAGGTTTTTTTCCGCAACCTACACTTGGAGCTGCGAAACGCCCGCGGAGAGAGCGGGCGAGTCAGTCGGAGTCCATGGAACGAACCAGCCAGATGCTCTGTATTCCAATCCAGAATAAATCCAATTCTAAACTAATCAGTCTGTTTGTTTTGTTGACCAGCCCCCGACGTGCACCGCAGCTTGTTTCACAAACAACGCTCGATCACCAGCTGCGCTCGCCTAACCAGGTTGTGCTGGGCCCTTCTAATCATGTCGACATTCTCTGTCGTAGCAGCGAAGAAGGCGTCAATACGCTCGCGGCATTCTTTTTCCGGTTCGACTGGCGTCCGATAGATTTCCTTCTTCGCATGGCCCCATAGGAAGTAATTCAGAACAGTCAGGTCTGGAGAACGTGCTGGCCATAAAATAGGTCCATTTCTTCCTATCCATCTATCTGGAAATGTCTTGTTAAATGTTGCGTGACAGCTTGGGCGGAGTGCGGGGGCGCTTCGTTCTGCTGGAAGATCAAGTTGCGTAGCAAGTTTATTGGCAAGTCTTCAAGTAGACTTGGTAGAGTGTCCGTAAGGAAGTCCAAGTAAGCTCGACAGTTGAGCCGAGCAGGTAAGTAGATGGCACCAATCTACACGGAACAGTATATGAAGTGGTAGTGGAGTAATAGAAAAATGGTGAAGAAATTCTAAAGAATATCCAAAAAATTGAACAGGTTTTTCAATAAATAAGTTAAACGATACATCTAAAAGTGCAGGGAATTTCACCTAGTATTCTATCACTTTTTTACAATTTGAATTTCTTTTTTATGATTAATTTATATTAGTTATAAAATAATACAAATTTCACAATTAAAGTAATATTAATCCTTTAATCCAATAATATAAATTTTTTAATAAAAGAATGATTTATCAAAGATAAAACAATTATTAAAGTAATTTCTGAGAACGATTTGATTTTATTGAATTTAACAATTTCAAATTCTATTCATGCAAGCAATATCCTTGATTGAAATAACAAGGTTCAACAATAATTAATTTGACATTCCATCTCATCTTAAATATTTTATTTATCTTTCTAACCTCATTTTTATGCAAATAATCTTCCCGATATAAAAAATTATTTTCTTATAACTTACTTTATGCTTTAATTTACAGAAAAATATTTATCGAAATTTATTCTTTCTTAACCACTCTTTAATATCAACTCTTAACTTTTCTCTTAAATATGAGCGCTCGTTTTGAACAGAAAACGTAGAGCAAAGAGTGGATCAATTTCTTAGGTTATTTAAAAGAAAAAAGGAAAAATTACAACATTTTTTTTCAACTTACCAATCTACCATCAATTATTCCAGCCCAAACATTAATGGATCATCGACGTTGAAAATGCTGTTCATGAGTTAAGAACGGATTTTCTTCGGCTCAATAATGTGAATTGTGCTGATTGAATGCTCCATCTCTTGTGAAAGTACATTCATCTGTCCACAAAATTTTTTCTAAAAATTGTGGATCAGCTCGGACTTGGGCTAGTAGACCACCACGAAAATTGACCCGTCGCTCATAATCTCCAGCTTTCAAGAAATGCACCTTTCCGTATTGGAAATGATACTTTTTAGTATCTTTAACCCTTAGCTGGATACCCTATCTGTGATAACATATCTGGTGGCGGAGGTCGCTGAAGACCCCAATGGAAATTCAGTTATAAAAACAATTCTTTTTAATATTTTTGCTTGAAATTTTTTTTGTTTATGTTTCAATACATCCTATTTAAGATAAAACCTTTACTGGAATGATTTTTTTATTTAAGACGTTAAAATTAAGTCTAATTTTAAAATTTTTAATTTACGAAAAATAGCATTAAAAACCGGTGGGGTCTGGAAGACTCCACGTATCCAGCTAAGGGTTAATAATTGCATGCACTCGACTGATAGAAATCCCCGTCAGTCGCGATACGACTCGCACGCTCGTTGTAAGATCTTCGTCGAATAAATCTTCGGTTCGATCTTCAACTTCTGGTACAAGCACATTACGGGATCGACTTGCATCAGCTCTCTGGAGCTCTAAATGTCCGTCCATAAACCGACGATGAGCTTCACCAATCGTGTTAGGATCAGGGTGTCGCCGGTTAGGCCAGCGCTCACGTTATAATGAAGCAGCACGATTAAACACGCCTCCACCCATGTAATAAAAATGTATCATCTGCACATAATCTTGAACTATATACGGTTTACGAGCACGTCTCTCCATGGCGATAAGTATGAATAAAAGAAAAACAATCAGAACTCGAGCGGCGTAAAAGTATGACGATCGCACTTTGTTTCTTCGGTAACACCGCGACCCGAGACCGAATAAGTGGAAATCGATTTCATGCGAAATAATTTAACCACTCGGATGTAGCCAACATAAAACAAGTACAAAGTGAAAAACTTCACCTCAATTTTTTTAGACAAAAAATGAAATAAATTCTTTCGTACAGAAATTTGTCCAAATGGTTGATAAAACAACAGCTAAATAATAAAACTTAATTTCGTATTTTATTTACAGAAAATAAAGTATTAAATTTAAATTACACCAGTTATGATATCTTCCTCAAAGTGCTAATTTTTTATATTTTTTAGCAGTAAGAAGGCAAATTGAATTTTGGGTCGCGCGCTTGGCGCTTGAGATGCAGCACAGCTGAAACTTTCGAGCTTATTTTCTTTCTAAGCATACTCATGCCTTTTTTCAGTTTGGTTATTTGACTATTGCGACTGAACTTTTATTAAACTAAAAAATATTTTTCTAAACTGTACAAAAAGGAGCGCATTTTGGCCAGCAAGCTCGACGCTTGAGAGTCGCTAACTTCTATGTGTGTCTTTCGAGCTTTCGGTTTCATTATTTAGCTACGGCATCTTCACTGAATTTCCTTGTATAATAGGAAATAATAAATTAACTTTTCATTCAAATTAATCATTAGCATTGTCCAAGATTTTTCTAAGAATATCAAATGCTTATTTTTTATATAAATCAGTCATAAAAAAAAGGATTTACAAGCCGCCGAAGCTCAGGTTTTCGAGCTCCTTCACGTATTAAAAAAATTAACTACTCTCCCTTTCGATTCGCTTATACATTTAATGTATTGTCTCTTTTCTTTTACAAGAATAGATCGAGATAATTTAACAAAATTAAGCAATAAATAAACGAAGCAAATTATGAGTAGCCATCCCGGCGATTGAATGGCGCTGAAGCTGAGTTTTGTTAAGATTTAACCCTTTAAAATAAATAAACAATTTCCTCTTTTAAATTGACTATTTAACCAACATACTGATGGTTTTTACAGAAAAATATACTGCATAAATATGTAAAAGTTTAGCAGTAAAAAACACTGCAAATTTAGGCACAACTCTAACAATGTTTAACAATTGCCTTAAAGTGAGTTTTGTCCGCTTCTTTTCTTAAAAAAAGAGAACTGTTTTGCAGTTCTGTTTAATTGTTTAACTAGAGCCATCAAAAATTTTAACAAAAATTAGCTGTTGCTAAATTTTCATAAAACTCAGCAGGCAACGTGAGTTTTACCAACTTCGTTCGTTTGTAAACAAAGCTCTGTCACGTTCATTAATAGTGTTGAGTAGGAGTGGGAGTGATTTCCTTCGTAAAAAATAAAATTTTTACAGATTATCTTGAGTATTTACCAAGAGCATTGTCAATATTTTTCTTACAGAATAATGCATATTTTTTAACGGTAAACAATAAAAAGTATCCTACTTGAAGCTACGTGCGCAGTGCTAGAGTGACACTCATGCTGAGTTTTTAGAGCTTATTTCGTTCGTAAAAAATAGTTATTTTCGATACAAGGGCGGGAAAGTGATTTTAACCTCGTGTAGACGTTTGCGCCCGAGCGAAGCGAGGGTGAAAAGATCACAAGTGGTTGAAATTACTTTCTCTCTCGAGTATCGAATACAATTTTTCCGTACGATGTGCGTAAACCTCGTTTTAGCGTCACGCATTTTTTCCAAGCGGGCGGAGAAACGAGTTTTGCGCCCTGAGGGCGGAAATAGTTATTTTCGATGCAAGGGCGGAAAAGGGATTTTAACCTCGTGCAGACGTTTGCGCCCGAGCGAAGCGAGGGTGAAAAGGTCACACGAGGTTGAAATTACTTTCTCTCTCGAGTACCGAATACAATTTTTCCGTACGACGTGCGTAAACCTCGTTTTAGCGCCACGCATTTTTTCCAAGCGGGCGGAAAAAACTTTTTTTGTTTAAAATGATTGTTTGTCTAGGACAATGCTGAAAGTTTATTTTAAGATAAGCAAATCATATCATTTATTAAAATGTTGCACTAAGTATACTGACGATATCCTCCGTGTTTGAGTGTTCTTTAAAGAAAATTTTCAATAATCATGTTTCAGTAATCTGTCACTTTGAAGATTTTATCTTACAGAAAATCAACTCTTTCTTCTATCGACATCTACAACTATTCAAAACAAAGTAAATGGTTTCTTATAAAATTGATAAGTCGTTTCATTTTATGATGCAAGACGGTAGAAACCCGATTCAAATACTGCCAGGCGTTCAAAATGCTTCAGGGACTCCGTAATCTGCATTGTTTTTCAATCTATTTTTTTTTTTTTTTTTTTTTATTTTTTTTACTATTTTCT
>JAPYZA010004462.1:0-25978 GCA_030522685.1 Eupelmus azureus | reverse complement strand
AATAAACAGATCTGTGTATTACATTTCTGAAAAAAAGAAGTGATTATTACAAATATAATTTTAAAAACTTTAAACGAGTCGACTGCAATTATTTTTTTGATTTTACAAGCATGCTGATGAATAAGACCATAAATTTTCGTAATTGACATTTATTTGATTTTGTTATTCTCACTAATTTTAAGTTGCCAGATAATTCAATGAAGCAAAATTATTTGTAATTATCTATCCACTAATCTTGATATATTTTAAGATTTTTGTTCATAATACCGTAAATAGATTAATTGATCAATCAGAGTAATTAATTACAATTCATTAAAATCATTTACGTTAATATGACACTTTTATAATGGCAATTAATTTTTTTTTTCATTGATATTATGAGATAATTTAACAATTTATTTGAAACACATTTTTGTTGTTTTAACGTCACAGTGGCGTAAGTTCTTCGGCTTAGATTACTTTATTTATCATTATTATTATTATTTTTTTTTTTTAAATTAAGTTTACGCCGTTTTTAAGAAACTATAGATAGCTCAATCTTTATCTATGTGGGCTTCAGAATTACTGAAAAGTAATTTAAATAATACACTTTGAATTATTTTTATTTATATATAAAAGTCAACTTTTTTCCATTATATTAGAATCACATAATAAAATAAAAAGAATAGTATTTCATACTCTGTGCGTAAAGCTCGCTTTCGCGTACTCTTGAACAAAACATGAGCGAGAAGGTGATTTCAACCTTGCTTGGCCTTACTTTCATACAATAACGTCCATGCGAGGCCAAAATCATTTTCTCGCACTAGTATCGAAATGTTTTATTTGTTATTATTTATACAAAATGAAAAAATGAAAGGAGGAAGAGAGCATAAGTCTATTTTAGATCTAGATCGGGAGCTTTTAATATAACTCGTATATATTAGCTATAAGTGGTAGGTATCAACTCGTTTCCTTCGATCTCAGGCACATCATTTCTCAAAAATACGAAAAATTAATTTAAGCAGTTATCTTGGCCAGACGCAGAATTGAACTCTCGATAAAAATCCTCTACCGCGAATTAAAATTGCAGCCGCAATTACTTCTCCCGCCCCAGAAAAAAGCGCTCTCCGAGAAAAAAAGTACACACACACACAAGCCAACCATAAATTCAAAACGAGAAATCATTAAAAATCGCACGCGCCGCTAAAGTCACTATACTTTTTCCTCAGCTTTCCGCGTACACGGCCTTTCATATCTCGCCAACATTGCGAAGCAAGTCGCTCGTATTCCCGGTAAAGTTCGTCGTTTGAAATTCCGCGCGGAGTGTCCCAGAAATTATCCCCGCGCTTGCGCTTGCGCGCACCGGGAGAGTAAAGATTTATGGCGATCGATTTCCTCTCTCTCACTCTGCGAGGCTGGTATAGATTCAGCGGGGCGTCGCGCGGGCTTTTCGAGAAAAATCCTGCCTCTTTCCGCCGATTGCGAGTCTCGATTGAGGCAATGCTCTCCGGCCTGCGCCGGGGGGATCTGATAAAAAATCATTTAAGGCCTCGATGTGCCGATGGATTACGATCATTTTGCGCGGCGCGATGATTGCTTCAAATTTAATTTTGCGGCTGGGTGGTCCGCTGATTGTTTCTGCTTTATATGGTGAATTGTACTGGAGTTGTTGATTGATTGTCGGCTTAAAAATTTACATTCGATGGATTAATGGAAAATTAACGAGGAGAGGAGGGCTTGAGAAAGGGGCACGGTTTCACTTGCGGCTGGGAATTGAACTCAGGACCTTCAAAATTAATGGTTTTTTTTTTTCATCACTAAACTAGCAATGCATGTGCATATTTTATTTCGAGTTTATTAACGAGCGCATTGTTCATCTAATGCTTTTTATCGATCCTTTTTCATAAAAATAAACTTTATCTCATCTGAATATTTCTTTGGTTAATGGATCACCCGCGGTATGTTTTTTGATGAAGAATTAAGTGATGTACAATTTAACTTTAAGTATAACAACAAATTCAAGTGGGTAAAAATTACTTATCATCTTATACACTTTGGAGATTTAAATGGAATTAGGTCTCTAATTTTAATACGCTAGCAGATTTACAATAACATTGCACTAAAATCACTATTCCAGCCAATCGTTCTACAATTTTCATTTCTCAATAAGACTCCAAACCGACCGAAAGAACCGAAAAACGCTCTTACATCTCTTCCATCTCACACGCATCACGCAACAACCATCACATCCACAAACACAAACTCACCCACCTACATCCAGACCTACACCCATAATCGCTAAGCGCGGGAATAATGCCCTTATCTCTTGAAGCGTCGATCGACTTGCCGGATAAAGCCGCGCGAATCCAGCCTCCGCAGCGTTGCTATATCTCACCTTTCGACCCGCGTCGCCTGCTGTCGCGCCTTTCTATACATATATACACCTCTCTCAGAGCGCGAAGCTGGGAATATCGCTCCCTCGCTAATGCTCGCTTCAGATGTGTATCTCGGGCTTGAATAATATGCGCGTCTACCTGTAATTTAATTATGCAGAGATCTGGCTGTTATCCCAGCGAGTCGATACTTAACGTTCTAACAGATACAATATGCAATATGCATTTCCACAGCAACTTTGTATAATTAATGTAATTTGAATATATCGCATCGATTTATATAGAAAATGATAAACGATCAGTATACAATGACAAAACACTATTCCAGCCAACTCTAAATTTCCAAAGCGTCTATATAAGAGCGAGCATCCGCGCAAAATTGGCCCTCTTGTCGTCGCTTGGGCGCCGAGATAAAAGAGAGATCGTTCACCCGCGCGTGGCCGATGTAATTACGGGGGTCGATGCGGCGGTGGCGGCGGCGGAGGCGCGCTAATTATATATCGGCCGCTCGATAGATGCAGTTCACTCGGTTAGCGCGTAATAGGGTTGCCGACCGTACACCGTTTTTGTCGCCACTCATTTATTCATGCTCTCCTTTTTCCTCCATTTCCCCGGCTTTTGTTCGCCCTGGGATGCCGTTGCATCGATTTTGCCGTTTTTTTGAGTTCGTCAGTATAATCGTACATGTATAGCTGGTAATCGAGTGTGATATTATAACGGATTGTCGCGTTAAATTGCAGAAACGCAAAAAGGGGACGAGAGCCTCCAGCTGGAAAATCAAACGCAAAACACTATTATCTCTGCATTATACAAGGAGCGTAATTGCGCGAACGTGTCAGTATGCAGTTACAGCTCGCCGCTCGCGACACAACAAAATCGTATATACAATGTGTATACACTTTGCCGAGATGCGCGCCGCTGCGATGTTCTTATCGGCTACGGCCGTCGACTTATCTGTGCGGCTGCGAGAAGACGTGATGCGCGCGGACAAAAAAAGCGCTGACTCCTGTAGTTGACGACGGGCCGGCCACGTTGGATTGCCGTTGCGGATGAGTGGGAGGGTGAGACGGTTTTTTAGCGGTTTTATTAGAGTTGGTTGTTTGGTGAATGCTCTGTTTATTTATTGGGCTGTTTTGGAATTTAATGATTTTATTAGTGTGTTTATTTAGATTTTCTTGTAGAATTCATAATAACTTATTTTTCTAAATTACTGATTTTAAATAATTAAGCTTAATTAATTGAATTCCTATTCAGAAATGATTGTATTAATTCTAATTAAACATTTTAGTTTTTGTATTTGTATAAAATTATCTATCAATTTTCTTATATTACACCTTACCAAGATATTATTATAATACAATTACTTATAATTCCAAAAGTCAACGAAATCGAAACGATAAATAACCGACATCTCACCCAACTCCCATCTCCACTCTGCCAGCGCAAAACCACAAACACACAAACTCAACTCAATCCGAGCATCCCACGCAGCTCTCCTCTTGAAAAAGTCAGCATTCCAACACGTCGGCCGCCGCCGCTCGCGCACTAATAAACACGCGACGATTTAATCCTCGCGAAGGTGATTTTTCATCAAGACGCGCGCGCTGCTTCTCCGTATTGTGAGGATTATGAAGAGGAGAAACCAGCGGGCTTTTTATCCCTTAAATTTTCTCCTTTTCATCCTGAGCGGCCCGCGGCTTATCCGTCATCGCGCGCCGGCATACGTGTATATGTATATATATGCGGCGCGCGTCGCAGTGAGCTCTAACGATTTATCGAAAGCGCTCTCCTCCCGGTCACTCGCTGCTTATTCACTTTTCTTTATGCCGGCTGCTGCTTGCTTGCTTTACGCAGCTTTTTTCTTCAGCTTTGGGTGCGATTGGAATCTAGGTTTTCCTGACGTTTGCTGGCTGATTTACTTTTCACGCTGATTTTTAATAACCCTACTGATTATCGTTAATATTATATCGTCCAAAAATATCATCAATCAATGCCGAGGTTTACATTTTATTAATAATTAAGAACGGATAACATTTATAATTTCAAACATTACAACAATATTACAACAATATTAAGGAAATATTACAATAATATTCCAGCAATGTTGCTACGATATTATAACAGTATTGTGACAATATTACGGCAATATTATAGTAATATTGCAGGAATGTTGTTACAATATTACAACATTATTGCAACAACATTGAAACAGCTAGGAGTACAGTATTCCTTTAATACTATTTATAAAATACAATTATTTTTCAAACGCCACGCACAAGTCCTTTGTTCCAACTCCTTCCTCATCTCTGCCTTTCTTTCTCTGCTCCTCGATTTTCCCGGGATCCCCGAGCGGCGCGGTCCGTCGATCTTTTTTATCCGGCCCGGATCTCTCTTATAAACATGCTCCCGCTGTACTAGCCGCGCGTGCCAGCGCACGCCGACGCAACGCGCTGTATAAGTTACGGCCACGTGCTTTTCCACATATTTCTCCGTTTCCATCCTTTCTCCTCGAACCTCGCCGCGCTTCTCGCCAAGCAGCATGAAAACACAAGCCGCGGCCCCCTCTCAAATGACTGATTATTGATTATTGATTGTGAAAATTGTGAAAGCGATTGGATTATTCGCCGCTCGGCTGCGCTTGGTTATTCTGGCCGCGCGTCATAGGAGATGAGAAAGCGAGCTGAAAATTTTATGGAATTCCTGATTATGTGGGTGAGCTGGGATAGTCAAAAATAGTATTTACAAAGTGTCGTGGATAAAAAGGAAAGGCCGATTTATTAAAATTCGCTGTATAATCAGTAGTAATTGCGTAAAAATAACGACTGAAAATAGCCCTACACTTTTGAACGACGATTTGTTTCCAATCCACCTTTCACCGATCAATCACAAGCGTTAACTTTTTAGTCAACCGTCCGATCGATTCTCAATTAACAAAACAATTCCAACCTAACGATACCTAATGAGCCAATCAATAACCAAAAAAGCCACTCCAAAAACAATAAATCCCCGAGATTAATAATTCTTTTTACCTCTCGAACGCGTCGATCCGCATCCATAACTCAGCTCTCTCCGCAGCCCTGGAGAAAAACAGGCCGCCACTTACAGGCATTCCGCGCGCCTCTCGCTACCCTCCATCAATTTTCTAATAAAACCAACGCCCACGCATACGTCCCGAGAGTCCGTCTGTGTATACACCTCGCGGGGCAAGCTTCGCCGATCGGTGGCCAGTTTTTGCCGGCTGCCGATCCGGTTCACCGTGGGCCCCGCGGAATCGGCCTATTACCATTACAAAACGAGCGCTGCGCCTGATTTTTCCCTTTTGTTTGTCTTTCTGTAAGCGCGAGCGGCGATAATGGAGATCGAGAGAAAATAGTGACGCGGCGAGGCAAGGAAAAAGCGATTTCTTTTGACGTGAGAGCGCGTGCTGAGTTTGTTAGGGGGATTTATGAGTATTATAGGCTGCTGGATGTGTCGAGCGGCGAGGAATTTTCTCGATTAGATTTGTGATTGGTGTTTGAGGCGTTTTTTGTTTCGGTCTGTTTGCTGGTGGTTTTCTGGTTGCGTTTTATCATAGGGATCGAGTGCGTTAATGTTTTAGGAACATGTTCATATTTAAACATTATTTATCTCTGAATATGATATGGCTGTAAACTTACTATAAACTTTGATTTTTAATTTTTAATAAGGTTACCTTATACTTACAATTAGTAAAGAAACAAGCCATCAAACTGTATAGCTAAATCTACTTCGGACTCCTTAGGTACCATTATCATTTTCTTATGCGTTCAATAAATCAAGGACGAATTGACAGCGATTGATAAGCTGTTCTCCATAAATTCTTGTACGCGGTATCTTACAGCTGAATAAGAAAAAGAAACCCTCGTAAAAGGAAGAAGGTTCTTTAACGTGCGGGCGGTTTGTGAATGCGAAAATAATCTTCCTACAGTCGAGTATATCAAAACTAGCTTACAGCCTTTTTAAAACCAAATTTGGTCAGTTTTGTGTATTGGTAAATTTATTAAATATATCCAAATATAAAGCATGCGCAGTATAACTATAACTGACTACAGAATTCCGAAATTTTTCCCGAAATCCTCCCACGCCCACCACAAACCATCCGCAGCTCTCAAAAAATCATTCATCTTTCACCCACACAAACCGATCTACATCCTACACAGCCTCTCCTAAAAGAAAACCTTAAAACCTTAGCGCAAAACAGGAAACACCTCGGGCGCATTACAATCGCGCCTCGATCCTCTCTACACATCCTGCACTACTACACTGTACACAGTAGAGGAATCGATCGGCAGCGCGATCGCCGATGAGAAATTAGCATTCTTCGGCGGCGAGGGACTCGGATCGGACAGGTCCGAGTTATAAATCAGCGGCGAGGCTCGCGAGTGAGTAGTATATATGTATAATACACAGTGAAGTGTAGCAGGGGTAGGATGGAAAGAGGAGGAAAAGGGCTTACCGAATGGACTGCGGGAGTTTAGTGAGATTACGGAGGAGAGGAAGAGGGATGGCAGCTGGTTCGATGGGTTTGTTTTATAGTGCGGATAGGAGCTCGGATGCTGGATATGGATTGTCGGCTTCGTGTTTCGCGGTAAGCAATTTAGCGGGAATATACGGAGTTTTCTTTCTTTGTTGGAGATTGAGTAGCTGGACATTTTGCGGATCGCGTTTAATTAGACAAAGCTATTGATGTAAAGTTAATAATTATGAAATTACAATTACAAACAGTGTCGGTAAATTCAATTACTATAAAACTTTTAACCTAGATAAGCGTCGCTATACCCAAAACGTCTTCCAACCTCCTACGTAACTTCACTCATCCCCAACAAAACGTCAATCATTTCAACCAAGGAAACCTCACCTGTCTCAGTGCAAATGGCCGCCTGGCTTCTTCTCGTTTCGTATCCGGCACCAGTACAGTCACAAGGATTTATATATTGCGCCTCATCTCTCGCCTTTTTACCCCAGTGGCTGACGCTAGATCGTCTATGTGCACGTGTACCAAGGAAAAAGGTGTACACACACTTTGAGAAGAAATTGCGTGTATATGCATATACGTATAGATGCCATGCGTCTGTCCGTCTGAATCGAATTGGAGAATTGCGAAAGGATGATTGTCGAGAGGCTGGTGAACTTGCTGATTACGACTGATTTTGGCTGATGATTGTTATGGTTTTTTTCAGGGGATAAGGCGCGAGTTTTTAGTTCAGATGATATCGCTACAAATTTCAACGAATTTGGAAAATAAAAATACGTCCTATAAAATAAATTTGTTAATTGCTAGATACATAAGCCCTCAATATCACTAATCACGTAACAATAGCACCAGCAACATCAAACCACCAAGGACCTCCAAAACCATCCAAAACATCATCAAAACTCCATCCTACTCCCAAAGCCATCCTCTCCTCCTAAAAAAAAAATCCCGGAAATTCCAATCCTACACGAGCATCGCTCGCACAGAGAGCCATCGCTCACCTCGGCCGGCTCCATAAACACGCTCTCTCACTCTCTCAGGCTTACTCGCTCGACTCTGGCCCGTTACGCCCGTAAAATGCAAAAAAGAAGAGCCGCGCGCACCGCTAACGACGCGCTCCATTCAGCAGGCGCGCGCCTCCATTTGAAATTCGCGGCCGCGAAAAAAGCGCATTTCCATTGACATCGCGCGGCTGTCGGAATGCGCGGGTGATTCGTAGGCGGCTAAGCGAGAGGTAGAGAGAAAGAGGAGAGAGAGAGAGAGAGAGAGAGAGATAGGATCTATGAATCCGTAGGCTCGGGCTCGTTTAGGTCTGCGCGCTTGTGGGTGAGCGAGAGGTGCTTAAATGTTTCTACACGGGAGGCGGCTAATCATTAACGAGGATACTTCGGAGCGAGGAGGCTTTATTGAGCGACCCCACCTTCGTCGGTTGCCGAGTCTACGATTGCTGCTTGGTGATTATTGGCGGGAATGTGAAATATGCGGGCTTTAGTTTGGCGGAGGTTTTTATCACGCTGGGGATTTCTTTTTCTTTGTCGTGGGGTGCTGATGTTGTTTGGTTGTAATTGTTTGGGGATAGAAAACAATTTGTTTATAAGGTAATAAGGAAGTAAAAAAAAAGAATGTGTCATCACAAGTTACAATTTGCAAATGTTCAGAATTACAATACTTCAAACTCTCAGTCGAAGGAAAATATATTGAAATTTCTTCCCTCTACTTGAATTTCCACTTCTTGCTCACCAAGAGGAAGTTCAATCACGCAGATGTAAGTACTACACAAGATGCCCCGGCAGTTGAGGTAGCAAAACGTCTGAGCTCTAAAAAGAAGCGCCGAGGAAGTAGCCAATAGATAATATATTGGATAGCGCGGCCATTTTTCAAGCGTAAGAATGAAGAGAAAATCAAGCTGTAAAGAGGAGCGAGAGACCATAGATAATAATGACAGCAGTAGACGTGGAAAGGATAACTGATAAGCCATGTCGAAGGAGAAAGGACGGGATAGAGAAATACGAAGTTTGAAATTGTATTCGCGCTTCTTCCGCGCTCGGGTGCTGATATGATTTATTGAGCCCTTTTTTAATCAAAATCCACGCAACACTTGCATACGAAGTTCAATATGGAATTCATCAGCTTAGAAATTCTCCGACGCATTTATCTACATTCGCTCGACTCCCACAGTAAGCTTATTTAATAACCAACGTCAATGTTTCATACCGAATTTCAAAAACTTATTAAAAAATTTAATAGGCCCCAATTAATTCCTCACTAGATTTCTTAAATAATAATACGATTCTGGTTATAGGCGCAACTAAAATTTCAATGATTAAGTCTGAATGATTAATTTTTCATTCAGATTGGTACTTTCTCATAGGGCCAAAAAGAAGCATCCCAGTGATTCGGATGCCACCTGCATTATTTTTTGACGGTACGGAAGAGAAAGAAAGAACCACTTTTCACGCGCTACTGGTACGGTAGTAAGATGAGGGATTATCCACACCACGGTTTGACGTTTTTATTGGTTTGAGAACATTGAATAAATGTGTTGGTAAGCGTAGGTTGATTTAACTGTGGGGTTAATTTGTAAATAAAGAAATGAGTGGTTGGACGTAGATTGTTTTCGCAAATATAACCAAGCACGTGGCAATAAGACGTTAAGATATAATTAAACGCAAACACAGAGCTAAATCTCCAAGAGAGCTGAAAAATCCGTTAAAACCAAGCATAAAACCCAGGCATACAGCCATTAAAAGCCAAGTACGACGCGCTAAACACATGCAAACAACTAGCTCCTTCTCGCTCTTCCACTCCAGAAATATATCGCCACCCACGCCCGTATATCCGCAATATCGCTCGCAAATCGCGAGAGCCGAAGCTCCCGAGGAAAAACCGGAAAATCGCTCTCCTCGAGCCACGCCCACGCAGCCCCGAGCGCGCGCAGCTCTATAAATATAAGCGCGCTTACAGCCGCGAGGCAATTAATATAATCATCGTCGCCGCGACGGGCTAATGACCGTAATGGCGCGCGATTAAGCGTCGCGGGCGTGGGTGTATCGGCCGGCGCGATTTATCGATCTCTATGGGAGCGCTAAAAAGCCGAGTCCTTTTAAGAGCGGTATATAGCGCAGGAGCTGGGAGCTGGTTTGAAAATTGGCTAGTAAAGTGGCTGGCTTGGTGAGATAAGCTGGCTTTTCGAAACGGGATTAGGATTTTCGAGTTGGTGGAGAGAATGTTGGGATTGGTAGTGTGGAGGTGGATTGTATAGCTGTGAGGCGTTGAACTTTGTTAAGTATATTTATTTGGATAGAGTTAAGAAAAATAAGGAAAATTGTGAGGGTTACCTAAATTAAGTATAAGAGCATCTGCAATAAACCAGAGGAAATAAGACAAAAATTACTTATTTTGCTAGGCCAGATTAACTATCGTTAGTAAAATTTGAATCATAAAGCAGTGAAAGTTGAGAAACGATTACCCAAGTAATGTTTTTTGAAAGATTATAAACTTGCAAAATTATTAGTTTGACCAATCATAAATTCTATTTATGATACTGCATAATCTTATCGTTTATTTCAAATCGCAATTATAAAGTTTTGCAAATATCTATATTCTGGTCAAAAAATTCGTAAGTCTAGATAATTTAATTATAATTTGATTATTATTATTATTTCAACCAATATATTAATTGCGAGGCATAGCATTTTAAAAAATTCGCTTATAAATTTTTCTTTCAACGAGCTTTAGAAATTTTATTGCATTACCTCTCGTATCTTGATTGTTTAATAAATTTAATTTTAATTTAATTGAAGATTATTTATAGTTTCTAAGTAATGATTATACGTAATGAGCGTTAAGTAAAATTATATAACAGTAAGGGGAAAGTGAAAGGTAGTAGGAGTAAAATTATTTCATTGTGCCGCTTCGGTACGTGATGGCTCGAAAAATCATTAAAAATACCCGGGTCTATGCGCGTAATTAGACATTGATAAATTAAGTTCTCATATTACAAACGAATGAACTCACTAGCACCATCGATCGTTAATTAACGTTATTTTAATAAATATCATAAATTTAGATTTATTATTAAAAACCGTATATCAATTTATATCCTAGTTTATTTACCAATAAACCGATCATAAAACTTTCACCGCGGATATGACCGATCAAACAATAAAAATCCTAAATCCCTGAATTATCATCAGAAAAAAAAAACTTGAAAAGCCGTTCAGGACCACACGTGTCGCTATCATCGCCGCGATCGGTTTCACTCAATATTAATTCCCTTCCTCCTTCATCATATAACTGTTCCCGCATTTTCGATCCTACTAAATCCTCTTTATGAAAAAAAAAGAAATATCAAATCTCTTGATGCGTTATATCTATATATGAAAATCAGCGCAGGCCACGAATCTAAAAGTAGCGGCAGTGTAAGATTTTAACGATTATGAAGAGATTAAAATAAATGCTTCGACGGAGGCGGACTAAGTGTCTAAAAGGGAGTCGATGATATAGAACATAGTGTTGAGGAATTAGAGAGGGAATTTGTAAAAATGAAAACGCATTTGGAAGGTAGAGAGGCGATGACGTGATTTCATTTTGTTACTGTTACGATACGATAATTGGAAATTATTCTTAGTAATTAATTTAACTTACAGTTTCAATTGTTTCTTCTCACAAAATATAATTATGAATCTACATTAGGATGATTAAATTTATTCTCTGAATAAATTGTCATGAAGCTGTAATCAACTCCCTGGACATCACAAAAAACTTAAACTAAACTAAACTAAACATTCCAACAATAAAAACAAATAAGTAGTATAAAAACCCCTTCCAGCTAAAAACTTAATTCATCTTCCACAGATCAGCAGCTCTAGTTACCCAACTCCACACCCCATAAACCCATCCCACAAAACCCATCATCCCATAATTCAACAAACAGCTATCACCGATCCTAAATCAAACTCAGCAACCACACTCCCATACCTCCATCCCCGACAACTCACCTCTCTCCAAAATTCCCCATATCACCCCCTCCTCCAACGCTCCATCCTCTCTCCTTATCTCCTCCCCTCATTCTCGTCCCACTCGTCGCGCATACATCCGTTAGCATAAAATACAAACTCGCAGTCCAGGACTCCTCCACAAACGGAGACCGCCTTTGCGCTTACCGGTTTACAGAGGATCTACATAATTGGCCGCTCTCCTGGCGCCCACGCGACTTTATCACTGATAAACATAATGTCGCCCGCGCGAAATCGCTCGTTACATCGGCTTTCTTATCCGCCAGCTAAGAGATACGAGCTTCTGGGGGCCAGCTGTAAGTAAGCGGCTTGGCTCGCGCTCTCGTTTTGTTCTTGGGGAAGCTGGTGTAGGAGACGATGCACCAACGTTTCGTTGTTGCCTTGTCTTGCCGAGAGTCTGCCGGTTTTGCGAGGAGTTGATTTAAGGTACGGTAGCCGGACGGCTGTTTCCTTTCGGTGATTTGTGGCGACTGAAAGGGAATTCCGAGTTATTAGATAATAGATTTACGGCGGAGCGGAGGCGGCTGGTGCTGGGGCTTTTCACTACCGGCTCTGGGTGTCGGTTCGTATATTTTACGGAACAATATGCGTGTATGACTTTTTTTGGGATTCAAAATAAAGTTGAAGTAGTTTGATACATGAGATAAGTATTTTATCAATACTACTAAATTATTATAATTTTTTATAACAAAACTGTAATTAAATTTTCCATTTATTGATTTAACTTGAAAACAGTCTTAACAAAACCCAACTATATCCAAAAAGTGATGCCTTTCCCCGCAACCAAGAGATATAATCCAAAAAAAAATCTATTTAACCTCGCAATAAAATTCAACCCTTCGCATCTCTCTAACTCTTTCGCAGTGAGCTCGCATGATCCGCAGTATATCAGCTCTGCAGCGGGAGTTCGACCGAGTTCAAAAATAACCCCCGTCTAACTCAATAATCGAAATGCAACGAGACGCGCGCCGGTTACGCTACCTCCCTCTCTCTTTCTCTCTCGTCTCCTCCCGCATATAACGACGCGACTTGCTGAATAATGAAGCGCGACCCATTTGGGCTCGCGCGCGCAGCTGGAATAATTGAAGCTGATGATGAATAAAAGGTTCTTGACTGCCGAGCGCTGGTATAGTGGATTAAAATGTAGGCTGACGCGCGCGAGCTGAGAGCGGTTGTATTTATAGGGTACGAATTGGATTATCGAAGCTTGGGAGAGGTGAATTTAGTGGATGCGGGGTTGAGATATTATCGTCGCGTTGTGAAGGTGGGTGGGATTGGGTGATTAAAAGTCAATTATTAGTGTGGGTAATAGAAGGTGGATGATAAGCATGGAATATATTTAATTCATTAGTAAATTAATTGTGATTGTGGGTAATGTATTTCTTGCATTAAATTATTTTAGCAAACGAAAATTTTAAGCTATAAACGGACTAAAAAACAAAAAGATGCACTATCTTCGTGATCGATATTTGTTTCAAAATATCGTAATAAGCATTTATCTGTCAGTCGTTCTTCTTTATCAGTCTTTCTCACCCATTCACAATTTGCATCTCAAACTCTTCCGATAGACATCCGTCATAGAAACGTTCGAAGAGCTCCTCCAAATGAAATAAATCCATCACCGTTAAATCAATTGAAAATATACCTGAACTTTGCATTCGAAGTCTCCGAGTTATCGGATAGCAGCATACAGCTTGGCCGGACGTCGCTCGTCAACTTGCCCAGTAGAAGCGAAACTGGGTCGAAATGACAGGATCCCGCTGTACATTCGCGACGTGCTTATGACTTAAGGATGAGCTTCACAGGATCGTTATCCTGCCGAGGTGAGACTGCTGTTGCGGATAAGGTTGGTTTCGATTGTTGCTGTTATCTGTATAGATTGGTCGAAACTGAGCAAACAGTACGATTCTCTAGTTTTATCATCTTGGTGTTGATTTAAAATTTTTTTTTTTTTTTTATCACAGAAAAGATGGTTAACAGAAAAGCAAAACAGCAAAGACTGTATCTATTTTCTGTAACTTGTCTCGTATTTTTGTAACCTAAAAAGAACTTTTTTGAATTATCTAGAAATCTAGAATTATGATATTTGTAAAATCATAAATCTTTCTATCCTCCAGTTAAAATAAGATAACAACAAATGGAAATATATAATCGCCAGTGTAAATTTTAATTTATTTAATGCAAGCACTAATTCAAGTAGAAAATAAATTACATTAATTGTAACAGAAGTACATAGTTTTTGGATAGTCTACATTCTTTTTTAGACATTTTAATAATTCACCGAAATCCAATATCAAAAATATGTTACTCGAGCATCACCAAATTATTCAGAAAACCAACAAATTCAACTCAAAAAACACATTTCCAAAACGAAAATCAATCTCACACTCACCCCATCACTTCCCATCCTCATCAATCCAAACTTCAACCATCAGCAAGCTCAAAAACAAACCCCAATAACTCACCCGTCGACTTCTCTTTCTCTCTCAATCTCTAATCTTCCACTAACCATTCCCATCACACACTTCCCCCCGTTCATCATCCTCCATAAATCCATGACGGCGTGTCGACTGCCCCCGTGGCGCGCGCAAAACCGACCCCCTAGCGAGCGTCTATAAAACTCGGCGGAAAAGTGCGCGACTCTCGACATATCCCAAAAGCGGACTGCCCCCTTAATATCAGCTCACCGCGCTCCTTAAAAGGCGTCGGCCGCGCGCGCGGCTACGCGAGAGAGCTCGGTGCGCGGAAAAAGGCTAATTAGCCACTTTAAAGGGCAGCCGTGCGCCGAGGTGAGATACACGCGCAAAGAAGCTTGGATGAGAGAAAGAGAGGACAATGATAAACCGGACTTGGCGCGGCGACCGCCTACGACGCGAGTAGAGCGAGAGAAAAATATGGCACGCGTTTGCCGGAGCTGCTTATCTGTTAAGAGCGTGGTTGTGGAGCTGTATTTGGAGGTCGCGACTTCGAGGCGCCTCGGTGTTAGATTGGTGGTAGTGTGGCGACGGGGTGATTATGATGATTGTTGGGAGAGTACAGGATTGTTTTGAAATTTGCTGATTTGGAGTGATGAATGGTAAATTTTTGATATGTCGGTACATAGTTTATGTTATTATTACGTGTTTAGTAAATGACAGGTGTTGGATGATAATTGAAGCAATTAAAGCAATCGATTTATCTGGTTTTCTTTATTTGCCTGGATATCTATATCTCTTGTTTTGCTTAATGCAGCGACACAATTACTCCTATCGGGCATTCTTCAGGTGGTTTGTCTAGCTTGTACCGTAAATAGTTAACTACTACTTGTTCGGCCGTTAGAAAAATTCAATGTCTTGCACTATCAACTTAATTACCGATTAAGGAAACGCTCGATTTAACACACATCCTGTCGATACCTACAAATTCGCTCACAACAAATATCACAAAAACAAGATCATCAAAAATAAATTGAACGCTAAAAAATTAAAACCTTTTCACTCCCTCCAAATTAAACAAGCTCATAAATAAACCGAACCCATTTATTAACTCGCCAACAGGTGTTGCGCACGCGCTAACCAACAATTAGTAAAAAGCACCTCTCCCTCGGCTAATCACCGTCGAATACCAATTCCGATCTTTTTTACCCTCACCCTTCCGCGGAACGCGCCGTGTATATCCTTATACACCTCTACACTCGCATCCTCGCGGTTTAACAAACGTCAATTAATTAACCACTTATACGCGTCTACGACATCTCGCTGGACAAAGGGAAAAAAGGCGGCGGCGAGTTAATTACCTCGAAAAAGGCCAGATTACGGGGAGGCGCGTGCCGCGCGCGAGCTGCACTACCGATTAGCCAGTAGGATGAACCTTCTGGAGCCTTGAGCGCGTTGCCCTTTTGCGGTCGTAGTGGTACACTCGGCGACGATCGCGCCTTTTATCCGCGAGGATGTATTTGCATACAAGTGTCGAGCTGGCGGCGGCAAACCTGCCGATCGGCAAAAATCGACCCTGGCTCTGGTTGCCGGCTTTTTCCTTCTCTTCTGGCTGTCTGCAAGCTGGTGATAATTTTCCTGGCTAATTAGAAGGCTTGAGGAAGTTTTATTGTACGATCGTTAAGCTTAGTGCATCGAGTGCGTGTGTGTATTACGTATAGGCTTAAATCGAGCTTGAATCAATCCACGGCTTCGCGGCGCATAACAGACGAAACTCAAAAAGGCACGGAAAGCGCAGAAAATCCTTTGTTCATCCCGCCGCGCTCCAATCTCAGCTAACGCCCATCAATAAAGGCGCGCTGCGGCTCGTTAACGATTCGGTCCAAGTGACCTAACGACAAAAATATACTCAGGCTCGGAGGTCAGTCCCACCGCGCTAATTAATTGCCTTGAAAGCCTCGCGCGCGAGCGCGGCTAGCGAATAATTAAAAAAAATCTCTATCTAAAGCCGAGCCAGTAATTGAACCTCCCGCGAGAAAATTTAATTAACCTCCTGCGCGCCGTCACCTTCGCACTTCCTCCTGTCAATTTAAATCTATCTCTCGGCTCGCGCGCACGTTTGCCTAAAATGGCCAGAGAGCTAAGGATCGATCGCAGAACTAGAACGATAAAGGCGGATTCCGCGAGAGAGCGCGCTTTTCCAGTTCCGCTGCTCTTCCGCGAAGTGATTCTGCGAGGAGGCATTGGCTATGAGTATATGGCTGTTGTTGTTCGAGGGGAGAATGGCTTTTACACGTGTATTTACGCGCTGCTTTGATGAAAAGTTTTGTTGACGTTTTCCATGCGCGATCGTTACGCGAGCTGTGTTTGATATTTGGTTAGGTATCTGAGTGGAGGTATGTGTACGTATGCTGGAGAGAACTGGTCTGATTTGACACGATAAGCCGAGGTTTAACACTATCTTATTACGGTAATTATTCGATCATTTATTGATTATTAGACCGGTATGCTAATGGCGAATTTTGACGCCGATTGTCACTCGGCTGTGGCGTTCAAGGCTGCAGAAACACGTTAACATGAAAGGACTTCATTAAACTGATAAAAGTTTTTGGCTTTTCAGTCAGCGAAGTTGCATTTCGAACAACGAAGCTAAATGCCTCGATTAGTTTTTTGTCTTTCGATCCAACAGGTTTTACGGGATTTTCAATTCGCTAACGCACCGTTCTACGCGCTGTCTGCTGGACTTTTATATTATGTTTGTACAAGTACTATTTTTAATTATTGTGCATGCAAAATCAATGAAGAAAAGCCAGTATTAAACTAAGAGCCAGGTTCTAAGGGACTGAATATATGGATATATGGTCCATTGGGCTGGAAAAATCCAAAATATACGACCGACTACGCCACGGTTTACATCTAAATAACCAAGTGTCTTTGCTTTGTAAGTCCACTTTCCAATTGCCATAAACACCAGCTCTATCAAAACACAACGCCAACCAGTCCCCATTCGCAAAAACCTATCACCCAACAAACCAATACATCCATCAAACCATAAAGCAACACCTCCCCCTTAATACAGAAATCAAGCTCTCTCAAAAAACCCAGCCTCGCTCGGCAAAAAGTCCAAATCCCTATCGACGGCACGCGACCTCGCGCCCGTCAAACCGCGCCGATCATTAGCTCGCTCCATCCTCGCGCTACCTACGCGCTCTCGCTCTCTTAAACAAAAAAAAAGCGCAGCTCGCCGCGTAAAAACGCAGCAGCCGTTAGCTAGTTCGCTCTCTTTTGCGCGTCACCTAGAATTTCCCGGCTAATTACGCGCTCACCAGGCGCGAGATGTGAATGGGAATCGGTTGCTGAGTAGCGGAGAGCTGGCAAAAAATGGGGATCTCTCCCAAGGGGGAGCGGCAGCGCGAGTAAACAGCCGAGAGAGCGGAGGCTAATCGTGGCTTGGAATGGTTAGATGCGTGTACGAGGCTCGGTGGATTAATGAAATGCTGGGATGGGGGATGGGAGGTTGGGTTAATTGATGGGTTTTATGGTGTAGAGTCGCGGGATGATGTTTTACTCTGGGTTTGAGGATGTGTGGGTTGAGGTGGGGGTTGATTGGTTGGGTTTGTGTTGGGGACGAGTGTGGTAGGAGTGGATAGGAAATTGGAGTATGGAAAGCCATTAGGTTGTTACTTTTTGGTATTAAATCGTATCGCTTGCAATACGATTAATGAGTTTTTACCATGTATATTAATGTGAATTGAAGATAAACTGAAAAATCAAAATCTACTAAATATTATAAACTAATATTTTATTAAATTACCTGAGTACTAGTGCTGTTGTCTAATGATATTTATAACATGCTCACGTTATTATATAAATACTGCAAATATTTGATTTTATTGTAAATTTCTTAATAACATTGAACTCCGCTTAAAAATTTAATATCTCAAAGACAGTTATAATGATGAATATCAACTGAATCATGACCGATATTGTTTTGCTTAAATCTATTCATCTTCGCATGGCATTTAATACACCACATTATTTCATAAAAAACCATCCATACGATCAAACTAACCTACCTCCAAGCATGACAAAAACGCAAACTAATCCAATTCTCATCCCAACATCAACCCAGCCCAACCAGGCATAACATAACGATTCATTACCCGACACCCCCGCACGCACCTCATAAAAATCGTATCGCCATCAATTCCCCCACAAGAGCCTACACCTCCTCCCTCCGCTTTGAATTGTAACTAAATTAGCCTCTCATTGTTTCGACATCTAATTTGTTTGATTCCCTCGCGCGCGCAAAGAAAATTGCCCTCCCGCGCTTGTATATACACCAGAGAGAGAGAGCCAGAGCGCGACAAAAGAATAAGCGCGTCCAAAGCAACGCCCTCGTCACATTGTACATTGTCGCGGCGAGCGGAACAATGTACACTCACGCCTCGCGCTCCGAGCGAGTAAGTATATGAATGAATATGTATTCGCGGGCTTCGATATGTAGGAGTGTCGTCGGCAGATTCAGAGGAAGGAAAAAACGTCCACCTACAAAATTAAACGTGGTGCTGCTTAAGTCGGCCTTGGATCGGGGTGCTTCGATTGAGTGGGTGATGTTTTTCTGATGTGGTGGCTTGCTTTTTGTGCGAGGAGTTTCGAGGATTGAAAATGTTGTTGTATAATTGATTTTTTTGGTGAATTAGCGTTCAAGTTTTAAACGTGCTAAGTGTTTGTTCTTTAAACAATAAGTCATTAAATGTGATTACAGTTATTCAGTAATTTTATTAAAAAGAACGTCATCTGATAAATAGATGGAAGTATCGATTTCTCGTTTATCTAACTTGTCAATATAAAATTAAATTTGATCAATTTTTAAAATAACTCTACTAATTTTACGTTTACAAATTTATATTGACCTTTCTCTAAAAGCATCAAAAATAAAATAAAATATATGTACCGTAGATAATCATATCATTGAATGTTCACATCAGACAAACAATGCTTAACACTCATCGAACCTCTAACAAATTAACATCTCATTATAATGAATTGTGTGTACAACAAAAAACCAATAATTAGTAAAACAAAAAAAAAACCATCAACAAAACTACCAACACAATCAATCGAACCATACGATAGCGGTAAGTGCAAAAGTGTCAAAGAAGCCGGGATCCACACTAGCTTGCTCTCGAAATAAAAAGAATCGAAAGGGAAACTAATAAATTGCAAAGACGCTTGCGCTTGCGCGCGCGCGGCCGAATATAATGCGATGCGAGGACGTAGGCGGCCATTGTTCCCGACTAACAAAGCCACTATAAAGGAGGACGTCGGCATCCGCCGCGGCCGATGTGTTTTGGGTGAGCCAAAAATTACCTATGTCTCCTATTGTTTTATAATCGCGAGCTTATAAGCCGGCCTTTTTTGTATAATCGCTCGTCGTTAATTTATTTGCATTCGAATGCCGCGCGTGTATCGCTTCGCTCGGGAGAAAAAAGCGACGCTCGCCCTCGTTGTCCTTGGGAACAATTAGAGCGGATTTTTCGCGGCAAATTCTGCATTCGATTACCCGGAATAATCTAATAGCCGAGAAAGCAGCGCCTCTCCCATTAAAAAAACCAGACGCGCTTTTTGAATTCAATTTCGAAAGCTTCAAGGAAAAGGTGATCAATTCTTCAGGCTGGCAATCCCCCGGACTAAGCTAAAAAATGACGAACGTCCAGTGTCCGCTGCGTGAAGCAGCTCTCGACGCGCGGCGCATCTCTACGACTTGGCTCTGAATTTATCTGCGGACGCGGAATACGGAATACACTGAAGTCGCGAAGAGAGACGCGAGATTAGAAGTAAAGTTTCTTTCCCTTCGTATAGATCAATCACTGGCAGGCTGTGAACAACGTGGACTTATGTGTGTATGCGAGCGTGCGAGCTTGTTGAATGGATGGGTTTTCGTTAGCATTTTTGCTTGGGTTAACAAAAAGCAGTCCTGCACATCCGGTTGGAAATGGTTGGCTGATGGTAAGTGGGAGTGGACGGCTATTTTTTGGGAGTAGGTCAACGCGCTCTGGCTCATTTGATCAATTGAATTTTCATTAGGTGGTCGGATTGAATTAGAGGCTATTTTTGAAGAAGTGCAGGGATTTTTATTTCTGGGTGGGAGAGAAGCTAAATACGTTGGGTGCACGCTTTGCGGAAATTAATCAATTATAGTAAGTAATAAGGTTTCTTATATTTATCGAACTTGGGAGCATTAATTTCTCCGTAATTGGAATTCAATTATCACAGTTAACCATAAGTATCCGAAAACAATCAACTAATTCAAAGCAAAACACTTAAATAAACATTCAACCCACGAAAAATTCCGCATTCGTAAAGCAACAATGGCCTTATTATCAGCAACCTCGCCTCAAAAGATCCTCTCCTCTCTCCGGAATCTCAAAACCATTCTCCAGTCCAGCAAAAAAGCCCCCAACGACGTCAGCTTGCATGAAGCTTCTCTCCACCTCCCCCATTTTTGCCTTCTCAAAAAGGGCCCATTCATCCCCGCGAGAAACAAAAGCTCCAGCCCGCGCGTTTAATAAACAGTCCTTTATCTCCATTTTACACATCCTTTCCTCATTCCGTCTGTCATTCCGTCAGCTACGTCGTCTCGTCGGATTCCTCGATCTCCGGACTCGCGGCTCGTGTCCTCCCGCCTTTCCTCGTCATTTTCTCGCCTGCGCGCGCGCTCCTTTCTTTACCCCCGCAGCGGGCGTCGGAATGTAAATATGCCGCGGCCAATAGATTTTATGGTTATTGCCGCGCGCGCTTGCGTCGCTGCTGCTATGTGCCTCCTCCTGCGCAATGTTCTTTTACTTGTTGCGATGCGAAGCTGACGCGCGCGCGTTCTTGGGACAATCGATTCGCTAATCTTCTTTTACGAATTATAGTTGGGAAGGTGACGAGTGTGTGTGTGTGTGTGTGTTAGAGATTTCTGGTTTTCGCGCGGCTATTTGAATTTACTTTTATCGGAAGTGCGTTAAGTTTTTGATTGGTGAAATGTAAAACTTTACGTTTGCATGAATGCTGTGTTTTATTGTTTAAAAACGGTAAAAACCTTTGAAAAAAAACCGTTCCCGATTTGACAAACCCAATTCCATACCTTCACCACCGCAGAGCCCCAACAATTCCCAGATCCACTAACCTTTTTCTTCCTAGTCCTAACCACCCTCATAAAAATTCCAATCCACATGGAAAAAGGGCACCGGCACACTTCACCGAAGAAAAAACCGGGACGCATAACTCAATTTCCCAGCTCGCGCACTACATCTATCCCTCTCCATATATATGGGGCATCTCGTGAATATAGCGGCACCACGTGAGGAGGGTAACGAGTCGAGTCGAATCGGCTCCGCTCCTAGAGGAATGCGTAGGCGCTTTTTCACCGGCGATTCGTCATATCTTATCATTGCGTTTTTGCCGATTATCCTACGAGCGCGCGCGCAGCGTGCAGGCTTTTTTTGCGCGCGAGGAGGCACAGCGAGTTTCTTGCCCGGGAATTCCTCCCTCGTGCTGTTTGGATTTCTGGATTGCGTAATGGGCCGAGGCCGAGAGAGCCGCGTTTTTTGCGGGCTTGATTGTTACAAGCGAGAATGAGGGAAATTTGCTTGAGGAATTCTGAGGAGTGATTTTTTGTTTTGCTTTATGGATCGGATGATGGCTGATTGTTATAGTTGCGGGATGGATTAGTGCGTTGTAAAAAGTGGGAGCATCGAGAAGAATAGGTTTTTTATCCTGCTGAGTGTTGGTTTTGTTAGAGATGATTCGTTTATGAAACGAGTGTGTAATTGTAGCTTCGAGAGTACGGCGATATGTAAATGGAACAAGGGGGGAAATGAAAAAATTGTCGCGAATTAATTATCCGTGATCTATGGGGGCTCCAAAACAATCGAGAGTTTTCATTTCGAAACCCGCTTCATCCATTATGCATGGCTTTATGCTACGCTGATTAAGCTTAAAGATTCGAAATGCAAAACTTTCACTTCGAGAAAGCAATTGAATAAGCATTATTTACTTTGTAAATCAAATTAATTTTCTATTACTTAGTCGCTAAGAGGAATAATGCATCGCTAATTATGCGGCTAACGGACCGTCTGGTTAATCCATTGAAATTGATAATGAACAACGAATTTTCCAATTAATGCATCATTGAAATTCTCTTGAATCTTTCAATTATTCCTAAACTTCATAATCACAATAGTCTGTTTCTCCAATACTCCTACGTACCTCTAGTAGACACATATAATCTAACGTCATTACCAATCAATTACACTTTATCTATATCTCTTCCTGCCGCAGTCCCAACCTGAGGTAACCAACCTAAACTCTCATTACAAACACACCCTCTAAAAAAATCCCTCCTCAACAACCTCCACCCAGAAACTGCCAAACACCATTCCACCATCCGAGATTACATCTCTCAATAAACCACACACCTACCCCCCACCTGAATACAAAAAAAAACCCATGAAACCAGAACTTCCCGGGTTTTTCAGGCGAACAAATGGCCGGCTATTTATCCGCGCTCGGGCAGCGCGTCACGGCCCAGCGAGCTCGCGCGCGTGCCCCCATGCAAATATGCTAGAGCTCGCGTGCGCGCAGGCTCCACACGTGTGCAGGCATACACGCGCGCAGGATAGATACGCGTGTACGTATGTATATGCGTTTAAGAGAGAGGGAGAGAGGCACAATTGCGCGACACGTATAGTAGTGGAGCTCTCTCACTCGCTGCGTCCTTGTAAGGCCGCCGGAGAGTGGATGCATAGAGAAAGAGAGGAGGGAATATATAAAGCGCTGGATCGTAAATAGCTAGCCGCGTGTTTCTTGGCCGCTGCTTTATGGGATTCGAAGTCGGTATCGGCCCTCTCTCTCTCTCTCTCTGTGCGCGTGTGTATACGCGCAGGAGGTGGGTGATTGCCGAGAGGTGAAGGTGGATGGGTATAGTTTAGTAAGGATGATGATTGATTTCAGGAAGAATTTTCTTAGCTCATGGAAAGGCGCGTGCTAGTGCTGGGTTGCGCGTATGGAAAGGATTTTGCAAAGAGTGTAAGAGAGAGATATGAGTATGGTTGGAAAAGAATATATGCTAAAGTTTTGCGTTCACGGTTGAGATCGGGGTGAAAAAATGTCGCAGCTAGTTTTACCGGACTGGTGACTCTGACGGGTATATCTTTATGCTTCGATTTAATGCCAAGTCTAGCAGTTGCGGACTTTGGTTTTTGAGTGTTGAGCACTGGGAGAAAACGATTTACTTGAAATTACTATGTTGTATACTGGCCGAGGGATAGAGTTGCAAGTAAGAGAAAAGTTACTGTGTTGCATTCCAATTTTTGCTAGAACCTGTAAATTTTATAAGAATCCTAGTAACATTTGGCTTATAACATAATTTTCCTCTCACTTGCGAATCTATCCCTTCGCTACTGTATTAAACACTAAGTTTCAGTAAACAGTTTTCTCGTCGTTTAATCACACCCAGAACTCTTCAACGACTCCAGTATTCCAGTAAACTAAAGCTCAAAACGCAATACAATCGCAAACACCATATATTTCCACATAAAAAATCAACCAATTACACACATTACCAATCCCACAACACGCTTACACCAACCCTCTAAACCCACCTCTCTCCACACTCCCATCCTCCCTCTTACAAAATCGCTCGCATTACAGAAACACAACGTTGACACGAAATCCCTACCTAATTTTTCCTCTCCTTCTTCACCGTCCTCCACTAGAGATGTAGATCCCTCGCCAGATAAACCAGCAACGCCGAGTTTACGATCACCAAGGATTTATATCGGACGATGCATGTAGTATGATATAATTCAACCTAGACTAACAACGCCGATGCTGCGCCTATATTCAATATTCTTAATGATGAACGATAGCGCGCGCAGCTCCGAAGCTGCGGGGGAGCTATAGCCTTGATGAGTCTATATGCCGCCGTGGCACCAGGTGAATGGCTTGTTTTCGTCTTTTGTTACCGAACGCGAAGGACTACTTACGTGGATACATAGAAAAACATATCTCGGGTTGTATGTATATCGAGAAAGCCGAGAAATTTCAATCGTCGCCTGGTCTAACGCCGCCTTTATATCGTTATTTAGAAGCGATAAAAGCCGGCTTTTCGGAGCGCCGAGGCTGCCTTTACGAGCAATTTGCGCATCGGGCCGCGAGCTCGCCGAGTGGTTTATGTCACCGTTAAGCGTAGTCCTCTTTTTTTTCCGCGCGATCCCTCTCCCCTTCTCTCGTCGCTGTATGATTTACGGAGCGGGCGAGGGAGTTTGGAAAATTTATGGATGATTCGAAAATTGTTGCCGGCTTTGAGGGGGATAGGCGCTCGCGTAGAGGCTTGTTAAATGGCGTTGGATTCAGCGCGGCGAGTCTAGTGTGTGTTGGCGGGCGGTAAATTAAGGCTGTCAATGCCATTAATAGCCTGATTTTAAATGTAAATGAGCGTCATATTCGTGAAAATGAAAAAATAGCCGGCCTAGCTGCTCGTAAAAATGAGTAAATGAGCGAGGTTTATTCGTCGTTTTTGTCGCCAGTATTATACGCTTTGGTGCTGAATTTTAGCTGGTTTTATTCCGTAATGGTAGCTAATAATAGTCGATTGCATGGATTCTGCTTTTTTCAAGTAGTCTGCTAATTATAAGTTTATTAATTTTCTTTTTTTTTATATTTACTTTGTAATTTATATATTTTTAATTATAAGATCATTTATAGACATGTTAAATCAGGCAATTATTAGATTAAAAAAGCAATGTATCTAGTATAATATTTGTATTATTTCCGTTTAACTAAAGATATTCTCGATAAGATTATCAAATATTAGAGGCTGCATTTGTTGAAGTTCATTTGTAACATTCAGTAAAAAATTACGTAGAAATTCATCTATTCTCTGTTTTCTGATTTATCAAAAAAAAAAGAGATTAGAGAAATTTCTATGTTTAATATTAGACGATCTGAAACTTCAAAAATCACCACTAAATCTAAAAAACAAACTAATTTTTCAACTTCACAGCCTCGAAAAACTTAAATTCCCAAAAAAATCACTCAAAATCAGTAATCACTCCCCCCATCTCCACAACCTCACAGCCCCTCGCCATATTTATCCTCCGCGTCAGAGCAGAAAACCATACCCATCCAGCATTGAAATTACGTTATTGCTAAAACACAAACTCGCGATGTTACGGCGCTCGAAAAAAAAAGATCTCTCCGACAACCTCGCCGGCTCAAACTTTCACACTATACCCAACTTGACGGCGGGAAAATTTAGAACGATAATCACTCAAAATCAACACCGGCCGCGCGTCGCGCCGCAAGAAAACACCTCTCTCCTGCGCGCGGGTAATTCAAACACTCGTCAGCATCGACGTATCGAGCTGTGTATCCCTCCAGCTGCCTGTCGAGCTTGAAAAACTTAACGGCCGTCAAAAGATCGTCGATGTGTATGTCTATGCAAAGCCATAGCCGCGTGCAGGTCACGGAAGTTTATATCGGCAGTTTCGAGTGCTAGATGCTTGGTGGAGGAGAGCGATTTTTTTCTTTACGGTGTGAGGTTTGCGTCAGCCAATCACTGATTAGCTGAATATTTGATTGCTGATGAATTGCGGTTCGAGTAAATATGGCTGGTTGGGTTTTCAGAAG
>JAPYZA010004461.1:0-13480 GCA_030522685.1 Eupelmus azureus | reverse complement strand
TTTGCACGCTCTTCTTCTTCTTTCTTAAGTTTCTCGGCTTCTTGCTTCTTTAGACGTTCTTCTTCCTCTAATTTGAGTTTTTCAGCTTCTTCCTTCTTCTTACGATCTTCTTCCTGTTTCTTCAACTCTTCGGATTCTTTCTTTGCACGCTCTTCCTCTTCTTTCTTAAGTTTCTCAGCTTCCTCTCTCTTATTTCGCTCGTCTTCCTGTTTCTTCAACTCTTCGGCTTCTTTCTTTGCACGCTCTTCCTCTTCTTTCTTAAGTTTCTCAGATTCCTCTTTTTTCTTTCGTTCTTCTTCCTGTTTCTTTAACTCTTCGGTTTCTCGTTTTGCACGCTCTTCCTCTTCTATTTTAAGTTTCTCGGCTTCTTGCTTCTTTAGACGCTCTTCTTCCTCTAATTTGAGTTTCTCAGCTTCTTCCTTCTTTTGCCGGTCTTCTTCCTGTTTCTGTAACTCCTCGGCTTCTTTCTTTGCACGCTCTTCCTCTTCTTTCTTAAGTTTCTCAGCTTCCTCTCTCTGCTTTCGCTCGTCTTCCTGTTTCTTCAACTCTTCGGCTTCTTTCTTTGCACGCTCTCCCTCTTCTTTCTTAATTTTCTCAGCTTCGTCTTTCTTTCGTTTTTCCTCTTCGCTTAGTTTTTCAGCTTCTTCTCTCTTTTTACGCTCTTCCTCATCTTTCTTGAGTTTGTCGGCTTCTTGCTTCGTTGTAAAATCTTCTTTATCCTTCTTGTCGTGATCTTTTTCTTCTATCTTAAGTTTCTCATCTTCCTCTTTTTGTTCACGGTGTTCCTTCATATTCCGCTCTTCCTCTTCGATTTTTCTTTTCTCAGCGTCCTCTTTTTGTTTATGCTGTTCACCCTCAATCTTTAATCTATCCACTTCTTCTTTCTTACGTATTTCTTCCTGCTCTAATTTTTCTATTTCTGCTATATTTTTACGCTTGTCTTGCTTCTCTTCTTCAAAACCTCTAGTTTCATCTTCTTCCAGATTTTCATTCTTCGTATGCATTTCTTTTTCGAGCTGTAAATCGTCTTTGTTCTGTTGTGTCTCTACTTGATCAACAATAAATCCGAAAGTATCTCTTAATTGTTGTAGAGGGGAAATTAGGGGTTTTAATACTTCTCCTACCTCAGAGTTGTTATCTAATTCTTCGATGGTAATTTCGTGTTCTTTATAGAATAAGTTTTGCCCTACTAAATTTGGTAATTGTTTTCCTAACTTTTCTAATGCATCAGCTAATTTCTGAATAGCTGGTAAACTGTTTTCTGTCCAGACAGAGGATGCAGTTTCTTTTTCGACATCGCTAATTACTATCTTTATTTCAGATATTGATGTTTGTAAATTATTTAAACAATTTACTATAATGTTATCCTGAATAACATTTGCTTCCGCTTTATTAATTACTTCTATTGCTGCAGGAGATTTTACAATTATTGCAATAGATTCTTGTAACGTTTCTAATGGTTTATCTATTAAAAGCCATAAATTTTGTTCCTGAATTTTACGTTCTTTTATGTTACGAATATCTTTATCATCTTCTTGATTATCAACTTTAGTCTGGACAATCTTTGTACATTCTTCTTGTTCTTTTAATTCCTGTTCTTGTTTTTCGCATTTTCGATCCTCGATATATTTTACTTGTGATGAACTAATTTTTTCAAATGTAATTTGTTCCTCTTCATCTTGTTCAATCACTTTTGCTTGATTTTGTAGTATACTTGGCTCTAAAATGTTTTCTAAATCCTTTGTACTTTCTCCGCTTATTACCTCTTCGGATAGGATACCTGATTCATGTGATACGAGTGTCATGTGTGCTTCATTTTGTTCTATTGAGATAGGCTTTATATCTTGAAGATTCTCAATATCTTCATTTGCATCTTCTATTTGCGATTTTATTATATTACTCTGAGCAGTTTCCTCCTTAGAACTTAAATCAGAATGTAACAAACTTTTAGTTTCATTTGTTTGTATTTTTTCAAACTGTATATGACCATCATCAGATTTTTCGGTTAATACAGCTTCTTTTTGAATATCTTTAACTACGTTTATGTTTTCTAATCCCGATACACTTTCAGCAAAAATAACTTCTTCAGTTGTTACGTGCGCTTCAGAAAACTCGCCTCCGATATTTGCATTTCTAATCTCTATTTTTTCGTCTGCCAGATCTTTTACAATAGTTTGGTTCGATTCTTCGTCTGTCTTAGGATGACACAATATTTCTATTTTATCGGAGTCTACTGTTACAAATTGATCTGTTATATGTTCTGTGACTGAGACATTTTTCTCGTTCAATGTACCATCGAGATTTTTGGATATTTCATTGTTTTGATCAAGCATAACTTCCTCGGCAGCTGCAAATATTTTTAATTGTGAATCTTGAATTATTTTCTGAGAATCTTGTGAAATTTCTTCAATGTTTTCCAATCTATCAATCGCATTATCCTCCATCATTTGCTCTTCCGTTATTTGTTTGAACGCTTCCTGTATTGTATCCGTTTTAGCCTGTATTAAAGGTTCCACTTTATCGGTAGTTACATTTTCAAATGTTATTTTTTCATCTCCTGCATGTTCTTCTAATGCTGTTTTAATTTCTTGTATGCTTACATCTTTCATTTCTTCAGTGCTTTCATCAGTCACAATGCCCTCGGTACTAAAGTATTCTTTCGGTGATAAAACTTGCATATTTGCCTCTCCAGTATCAATTGATGCATTTTTAATATCTTTAGAACTATCAGTGCTATCATCAATAATAGTCACTCCTTGAACACTCACTCTATTTACCTCATCCGTTTCTTCTGAAGCAAACTTCACTTCTAAATTTTGTAATTGTTCTATGTTTTCACTAATAACCGTTTCTTCAGAAAATATATGCTCTTTTGAAACCACGTCAGTTGTAACATTTGTTTCTTTTATATGTTCTATGATTTCGTCTTTTAAAGAAAGTTCTTGATCTATAGGTTCTGTAACTAATTGTGTCAAAGATTGTTGTTGAGTTACTGATTCGTTTTTATCGATAGCTTGTTCTTGTTCAGATTCTAAATCTTTCATTTCTTGAATATTTTCATTAAATATCACTTCTTCTGTTATTAAATTTTCTTTCAAGTGGTCTTGTATGATTTGGTCTTTAGTAACCAGTTCATTTGATTGCAAATCGTCAAGATTTATAGTAGTTTCACTAACTGTTACTTCTTCTACCTTTATTTCTTCTCTTAGGTCCTGTCCGGAAATAACAGCTTGTTTCTGTTGTAATTGATTCTCATCTTTTAATTCTTTTGTTCCTTCATCGATAGAAGTATCTTCAACTTGAATATGTTCCTGTAACAGTGTCTTAACAGTTGCTACTTGATTATCTGATATTGGAATTTCTAAGCTTTGTTCTACTTCCAGTGAACTTTCAGTAATTACTTCTTCGGCTATTTTTAGTAAATCTTCATTTTTGATTTTAGATGCTTCAGATGTATCTTTTATAACTTGTACATTTGCTTCCTTTGACAGAATATTATCACTTATCTGCTGTTCAGATACATTTGCTTGTTTTTGTTCATTTGAAATAAAAGAGGATTCTTTCATATCTTGTATACTTTCATCGCCTGTAGTTTCTTCTGTTACTAAATAATGTTCAGTAAGTACCCCAGGTTCTTCAATTTCCAGCTTGTTTGTTTCAAAATCTAAATTTTCCGTTGTAGTTTCAGAAACAATTTCGTGTACAGTTTCCTGTTTGGCTATTGGACAAGTAGTAGATGAAATATTAGATTGACTTTTTATATCATCTACTTCTTGTTGCACGACGGCCTTAGCTTCATTGACACTTAATTCTTCAACATTTTGCATTTCAATAACTTTAGGTTCACAAATAATTTGTTCTTCTACTATTAATCCTAAGCATTCTCTTAATTGATGCAAAGGTGTGATTAACGTTTTTAATGCGGCTGTTATTCCAGAACTATCAGTTATTTCATCCGAGTCAGTCGTATCTTGTGTTAACAGATTTTGACTTGCTATAGTAGGCAAGTGTTCTCCGAGTTGTTCTAAAGATACAGCTAAATTTTGCAATGCTGGTAAACTATTTTCTTGCCAAGAAGTAACTGTAATTTGCTCTGAATCACTATTAGCTATTTCTTGCATAGCAGCAATTGATGTTTGTAAATCAGTTAAACGAGTTAAAATACGTTCCTGAGTTGGAGCTCCTGTTCCTTTATCAATTACGTCGGTAACAGAAGGTGATTCAATAATTAATGAAATGGAGTGTTGGAGATTATTTAAAGGTTCCTTAATTAATGACCATAAAGCTTTTATACTGTCACGTCTTTCTGTTATTAGATCTCTTGTCATTTCTATTGCATTGACGTCACTATTTTCAAATCCTTCATATAAACTGTCTTGGATATCACTTGTTACGGACGTTTCTATTTCCATTGATACTGTTTCTTCTGATTTGTCAAAATTTGTTTTTTCATCTTCAGGAACAATTCTTGTTTCTATTTTATCTGTAATTGTGTATTGCTCTTTATCAGTTTCTGTAATTATTTCTTCAGTAGCATATTTCAACATTGTTAAACTTTCAGTTTCTCTTTTAGAAACTTCAATAAATTCATCGACAAACGTTTCTACGGTAGTTAATATTGTTGGAACTTTTTCATCTATTTTTTGTTCTTTCTTTTCTTCCTTCTGATCTTCAACCTTTTTAGCTTCATCGTCTTCAAATGAATCTTTAATTTTACTTAAAGCTTGATTATCCTGTACTTGTGATGACGTTGTTTCTTTAGAAGAATCCGAAATTTCTGTTATTAGTTTTTTTATACTATTAAGTGGCATTGAAACTGCTGTCAAAGTTTCTATAATAGAAGCTTTTTCATTAGCTCCTTCTTCTATTAATTCATTTTGTAACGTTAATAGCGTTGATCCAAAATTTGAAGTGCATTCACCTAAATCTTGCAAAAGCTTTATAGCATGTTGATGTAAAATTAGACCTGCATTTTGTTTCACCGACTCCAATGATGAAAGTAAACGTTTAGCTGGATATAAAAAGCCTTCAATAATTGCTTCTTCATCCAAAGGTAGATCTGAAGATTGTAAAAATTGAGTTTGAGCCAATTGAACTTGTTTCCATAACGTTTCTAGAGGCTCTAAGATAAGATCTAAGGTTGTTTCATCCAGTTGTTCTTCAATAACTGCAATCTTTTCGCCAAGCTGTTGTAATGGGATAACTGTTCTTTGCTCTAAAGTTCCTAAACAGCTACGTCTACGAACATAATTAGCTTTGCTAAAAAAGAAATAATTTTTTTAATTCGATGAAAAAAAACTAACATTTTTGACAAATTATTAACAAAATGATATAATTACCTCACTTGGTTTTGAACAGAAACAATAGCTGAGTCCAGTGAATCTACTGATGAAAATATCAATTTTTCCAAAGAACTAATTTTTTCGGATTTGTTAACTTCAGTACGAATTTTATCAATTCCGAATCTTACTTCTTCCATTGCACGTAAGATCACATTTTTTCTTTCATCCAGCAAACCAGTTTCAGCTACTGAGGTTCTTCTACTGCTCCTAATAACAGATAATGAACTTTGTAGTTCAACAAGAGGTTCGATTAAATATTTTAACATTAAAGTTGCATCTCTATTTGTTTCATCGTGGTGTTCGGTTGATCCCATTCGATAAAACAATTCATTCAAAGCATCACTAAATTTATCAATTGGTTCATTGAGTATATTTGCAACATCAAGCTCTAAGTTATCTTCATTCGATGTATCTAATGATATCTCATGCATTCTTTCTCTAATAACTTCGAGAGGCTTTGAAACATTTCTTATAATACTTAGAATTTCTTGACGTAAATTTACTTCATCAAGAGCCACAGGAATTTGTGATTCTATATCTTCTAATGCACGTGCCATTGCATCTAGACTAGCACGGCTGGATGTCTCATCGCTTTCTAAAGTATGTGAATGAGCCTCTAGTGCTAATTGTAAAACATTAAATTCAATTGCTCGTATCGGTTGATCAAGGCGGTTTAAAAGAAGCAATTCAGGTGCTCTATGATCTTGTGTTTGGACTAAAGCTTCACGAACTTCTAGAATAGGTTGTAATAATTCTTTTAAAGATAATGAAATTCTTTCCGCACTTTCATAAGATTCAGCGTGAGATGATTCTGAATTTACATCAGATATTTCTAGAGCTATTTGCGAAATACTGGAACGAACAACGACAATGGTTCTACGTAAGTTTTCAAGGGCTTCTGCTAATCGAGAAACTGGATGAGGTGTAGTAACAGATTCTTGTTCAAATTCTTCCAAAATATCTGATATTTGATGTTGAATTTCTTCAAGTGATTGAGAAATAACAAAAGCAAATTCTTCTTTTGGGTAAATTACACGCTTGTCAGAAATTTTATCTAATCTCTGTATTTGATCTGGAGACTCTATGAACGATTCAGCTCTTTCAACTAACGATTCCATAGAAACATCTGAATCTTGAGCTGCATCTTTTGGCAATTCCAAATATTGCGATTGATCTAATTCTTGTATTATTTGAGTTTCTTGATTTATAATTAAAGAATCAGCCGTTTTTATTTCTCTTTGACTGTCTGTAGTTTTTATTTCGGCTTTCAATTCTTTTTGATCTACATTCATTGAAGAATAACTTTCGGACCCCATACTAAATTCTTCTTCAATTGCAGTTTTAGTTTCAATGTTTGCTTGAAGTTGAATGTCTGTTTTAATATCTTCAACTAAATTTACAATTGAAGTTATTACATCTGTTTGAATAACTTCTTCGGAGAAATTCATTATCACATTTTCCAATCTAAAACAAAAAAAAAAAACAATTTAGTATAGTATAGAATTGATAAATAAAATAATACGTTATACATAATTTGAAATTTAAACTACTTACCGTGCTAATGGATTAAGCAATTCAAAGATTATTCGTTGTTCTTGTAATGTGGTTTCCTCCGTTAGTAAAACATTTTGTAATTTAAGTAGGGGTTGTCTCAAATCTAATATTTCTTTTACAAAACTTTCTATATTTGGCTCAACATTTGATGAAATTTTATCTATCGCAATCGCTGCATTTCCTATACTTTGCCTTAATTCACTTATTTTCAAAAATACAGGTGATAATTTACCTGACAATTTTTCTACTTTTTCACATTTTTCTAAAATAGTAGCCAGTTCAAAATGAACAAAACTTAATTCTGAAGCCATTTGTAAATTATTGATAGTTTGTTGCATTGCACTTTTTGCATCAATACTAATAGCTTTATCAGCTTCAGTTTGTTTTTCAATTTTTTCTTTTTCAAGGCTATCTAGCAGCATTGGAATTTGTTGCTTTAATTCCTCAACAATTATATAAATAGGTTTAATCATGTCAGATATTTCAATATCGGATCCTGATTTTTCAACGTGCATAATTACTGTTTTCATAACTTTTTCCAACGAATCAAGTGGGAACCTAATATTTTTTATCATTGCTATTTCTTCAGGTACGCGATCAATTGAAAGTGATAATTGTAAATCTATTAAAGGTTCTTTAAGATTTATCAAGGCATTAATTGTTTCATCCTTATTTAAAGTAGTAGTTTTATGAACTGCGTACGATACAGCTGCTCTTAATTCTGCTAAACTCAATGCTAATTCAGACGTTCGAAGAATTTTACCTTCTTCTTGCTCAGTAAGTTCTTCTACTTCGTGAAGAACAGCATTAACAGCTGTTTGAGCATCAATCAGAGTATCAAGAATCATTTCTGGTAAATTTTGACTGTCATCAAAACTTTGAAGTTTATCAATTTTACTTTTTGAGAGTTCTTCGGCAGCTGCCACTAAAGAAGTTTTTAGGTTTACGACAAAATTTGTTCTATAATCACTTTCATAACCTTCAAGAGCAACCACTAACGTGTCAAGACGCGACAAAATTTCGTTGAATGCGTCTGACATTTTTCCCATTATTTCTGGCAATTCTTCCGGAAAATCTCCTTGAATTATATACTTTGAAGACCGCTCAAGATCTTCTAAGGGTCGCGCAAGTGACTCTACAAGTACAGCATCAATATTTTCTGTCCAACCTCCAAACTGAAAATAATTTGATAATATATAGCTAATAAATTAAAATTTAAAAGTTTCTAGTTTTAAATTATTCCTTATCATTTTATAGATTTAATAAAATAAGTAGAGCCAATGAATTCTCTAAGTCTACACTACATAATAATTTTCATTCTTTTTAAAATATCACAAATGAATAAATATTTTAACTTTAAAAAAATACTTTTGGAAATATCTACTCACCTGGTTTAAAGTTATACTTTTTAAATACGAACTCAATATTTGATGGATTTTTTGAAGTGCAGTAACCACTGTAGTTCCTATTTCACTATTAACTTCCTTAAGATTTGATCCAAGCCTTTTAGTTGTTCGTATTGTTCTTTCAAGAACAACTGGCCCTTCACTAATATTACGACCTGATAACTCATATTCAAGTTTTGCTAATCCAAAAAGTATTTCATCAACAGGATCTACTAGTGATTCAAGAACAGAGAAATTTACTTGATAGTTTCCTTCATTTTCTTGACGTCTAATTAACTCTAATCCTCTTAATAATTCTTCAGTTGGACCACCAATAGTTTCTAAAATTGATATTCGAACAGTTTGAGCTAGAGATCTATCTCCGGCACTTTTTAAAGCTTTCGTTTCAATATCAGCTACCAGTTCACAAAGACTTTGAATCGGAATTATAACGTTATCCGTTATAAATGCATTAATTGAATTGTCATCTTCTAAAAGAAAATCGTAATCTACCAAAGCTTCTCTGATAACTAAAACAGGATCAGAAATTTGTCGAAGTAAATCAACAAGTCTATCTTTATTAGATCTTGAAGAAGATCTTTCTTCATCTTCGTCATCTGCAAATGAAACTTTTGATTCTAGTGTTTTCTTATACCTTTCTTCACTCTCCATACCCGTAAAAGACTCTTCAGAACTTCCTTTTTCTCCTAGTCGTAGTTTTTTCTTCGACTTCTTTTCTCCTTTTTTCTGCTTTTTCATTATTCCGGAAACGGAATCTAATGATGAATCACCTGCTTCAATACTAGAGCCACCGCTAATACTTCTCTTTCTAAATTCTTTTTGGTTTTTGTCATCTATTACAAGGCTTTCCGCTCTTGTGTGAGCTGATGAAAGAGCATCTGCAAATGCTTCACTATCAACATCTACTTCGATGTCAAAGTCATCTTTCTTTTGATGTATTGATGTTAACGGCTCCCTCGCACTATGAAAACTTTCTGATTCTTGTTCTAAGATCTTTGAAGAAATACTTCCAGATTTTCTTCTTGGTGGACGTGTTGGTACTTTGCCTTCATCTACTAATTCAGTCAATGGTGGAGATGATAAAGAATAGCCGTCCATAATTGATATATCTTCAAGATCAGCATCTGTACGTAGGTCATCTGGTTCATCAACACTTACAAAGTAGTCAGGTGATACATCAATCACTACAGCTTCCATCAATAAATTACCCGATGTTGATGTCTCTTTAACAAAACGCATTGGCGGTAGTTCAACAATATTATGTTCTGAAATAAAAGAAATAATAAAATAAAATGTAAAAGAAAATCAAACTGAATAAAAAAACTTGTTACAATATACCTGTAACATGTTCAGATAGTTGATCGGCATACATTTCCACTATTTGTAATGCTTCTTCTTCTGTCAGATCAGGGGTCTCATATAAGCTGACTGAAACTTCTTTCCCATCAAAACTAAACGAAACTTCTCCTCGATCGTCTAAAGTCACGGAATGATCAGTTTGTGCAGTATCTAAAAGTTGCGATGTTCTTTCTTCATGGATAGTCGATAAAGAAAGATTTCGTGCTAATTCACGTTCATGATCTATTTGAGATATTATTGGAGTACTAGAATCTAAAGTTGAAGAAACACGATCTGAAAAAATATTATATTTGATATCATTTATAATATTCTATATTGAGAAGTATTTTGAGACCATACTTTATATCAAAAAGTTAATGCTATTTACTTTTTTAGACAAAATTTATGGTAAATATGATTACAAATACGTTTATATTATCTTTTCGTGTTGTTAATAATTTATAAAGCTTTTTGATATAATTTTTTGAAATACTTCATACATTTTTATCATATTAAAACATGTACTTTACCTTCGAAACCGAGAAGAGAGGCAGAACTACTTACAGTACCCATACAATTCGTTGCTTCACAAGTATAAGTACCTAAACAACATGTTCCATCCTGTCCAGAAATAATTCTGTGTATGTCACCTGGTTTAAGTTCCTCTCCATCTTTATACCACTTTAAAATAGGCTGGGGAACACCAATAACTTTACATTCGAGATTTACAGCACCTCCATCAGACAAAACAGCACGTAAATTTTCCAAAAATTTGGGCTTTTTATAATGCTTTGGAATGATAAGTTTAAGGAAGCACGAAGTTACGCTATGGCCAAAATCATTGCTAGCAATGCACTTCCACTCTGCTTGATCGCAAAATTCAAGTCTCTGAATTTCTAAATGGCAAATACCAACAGTTTCTCTTTCTACTCGATATCTTTCTTCATTCTCTATCGGATGATCGTCACGATACCAAGATAGACTTGGTTCTGGCATTACACTAACTGTACGTTTGTAAAATATAAGAGTACTGTTTTATGAAATATGTTTAAAAAAAATATTAAATTAAAATTAGTACCTTGCACGGAAAATTTAAAATTTTCACTGATTTTCGCCTCACTACTCCTTAGTCCTTTTATAAATTTCGGTGGTTGATTCGTAGTCAAAAGCTGAAGTCGTTCTTCATCGTTAAGTTGATTTTGAATATCTTCCACGGTTAGTTCTGCTGTACTTTTGGCTTCTCCCATGCAATTTTTTGCGATGCAACAATATGATCCTAAAATGTAAAATGTTCACATTTTATTACATTTTTTTTTATCTTTCTAATAAATAATAAGTATACCTAAAGAATTAGTTCCAGTCAGTTGATAAACATCACCAGGTTTAAGTTCCTGACCGTCTTTGAACCACCTTAGGAGAGGTGTTGGAAAACCGACTACTTTGCATTCGAATGATACAAGACCTTCTTCCGTCAATACTGCTTTCAAACTCTCCATAAATCGAGGCTTTCGATAGTTTTTTGGAACTGCCAATAAAGGGCATTAAGATTGTGAAAATTTAACAAATTTTTTGATACGATTAAAATAAGAAAATTCAACTATTTTCTATTATATTCTCTAATTAAATAAAAAATCATATTATTTTCTTACTGGACATTGCCACAAAACATGTTGTGAATTGCTTAACGTTCTCGGCACTAGTAGCGACGCATTTCCACTCGCCTTCGTCAACAGCTTCCGTTGGGTTTACGTGTATCGAGTAACCTCCAAGTCCATCTTCCATGATTTTGTAACGCTCACTTCCTTCCACTCGCCCTTCTTTGTTGTACCAAGTAATTTCCTTCGGCCATGGTGGAACTTGAACTAAAATTGAAAAATAAAATAATTATTTAAAATGAAATAAATCAAGTTATTTAAATAACGAAAGACATGCATCTTCATTATATAACAGTTATTAATAATTTATCTTACCCTGACAAGATAATGAAAGGCTTTCTCCAATCCTACAGCAATCATCTCTTAAAATTCTTTTGAAAATCGGAGGATCACCTGTTACAATAAGAGTATCAGCTGGCTTTAATGAGCCTTCTCTGCTTCCTTTGCCAACAACATGAACCTAAGAAAAATAAATTTTTGTATCCATAATTTTGTAAACATCATTATATATATATATATATATATATATATATATAATTATTATATTAGTATATGATTTTACTAAAAATAATAGCTCTTACTCTAGATGATGAATAGGCTGTACCCATGCAATTAACCGCTTCGCATGTGTACGTTCCTAAAGACGTTGGATCATCGGGATTAGCTGTCAACGCAAAAACGTCACCAGCTTTAATTTCTTTATCGTCTTTGAACCATCTCAACACTGGTGTAGGTACGCCAACGACTTTGCATTCTAAAGATACCGTGCCGGTCTCGGTCAGTAATGCGCGAAGCTCACTGACGAATTCTGGCCTTTTATAAGCTTTTGGAACTAAAATTTAAGGGAATATTTAAATAAATATATTTGTTTTGAAAATTATTCAATAGTTTAAATAAATAAAAAAATATATATACTTTATAAAAGATTATTTTAAGGACAAATAACTTTTAATTCAGCTCAATAGAAAGCACAAAAAATTAATAAATTATAGAGTTTGAATAACTATATTATTTTAAATGCAAAATTAAAAAGTAATTAAATTTGTTTTAATAATGTACTTAATATTATGTTTAAATCATATTCTATAGTAATTTCTATATTTTATTTATGTGCATCAAAATGTTACGATTTCGGCATGTAAGCAGTGCATCTGTAAAATGCGACGATTGTCTCAATAAATTAATTTCATTACAAACTACTGTAAGTAAAAAAAAACCAAACTTCATCAATAAAAACTTTAAAAACTAACGTAACCGCAACTTTTTGTCTACAAAACACTCAAGAAAACATCACGCTTTTAATAATCAAGCACAGCACGGTATCATCCATCTTATCATCTGAAAAGCCTACCAAGGACGTTGAGATGCGAGGTGCAAGAGGACCTGCCCGATCGATTCTCAGCCATGCAGGTCCAGTGGCCTTGATCCTCGACGGTCACCGGCGCCACATCCACGCAATAAAAGTTGCCCTCGTGCACGAAGGAGAACCTCGGGCCCGCCTGGATCGGCTCGTCGTTTCTGTGCCAAGTCACCTAAAATTGGATCATAATTACGGCATATATAAGCGCAAGCGCGCTTGCATCTATGAAAGAGAGCGAGCGCGAGGCCCGCGCGCGAGACTCTTAATAGCGTAGACGCGCCGGCAGCCCTTTGAGCTTGCCTAGCGAAACTATAAATCTGAGTTTGTCGGCGGCGGCGTGGCTGAGTCGAGATGACTCAGGATGAACGTCAAGGCGTAATTTTAACAATGCGCGTTGAAATGCTTCCGAGCTGGACTATGCGTTAGTGTCTGGAACGTGCCCAGATGCTTCGACGGGAAGTTTTGTTGCCATTTTTTGGTAGCATTAAATAATTTCGTAAAGTGACTGCTATTTATTTTTATACGAAAAAATATATTCTTACTCTTTTCTTTTGAATTAATTACATGTAAAATTATATTCGATTTTTTTTTGTACATTAATATTAAATTGTAGTTATAAAAATAATTTTTAAATTAATGATTACGAATAATTTATTTTATGAAATTAAGTTAAGATCAATTATATTTTGTCATAAATTATTTTCATGAGATAAAAAGTAAAAACTTAATTACATTTAACATTTATTTACAAAATACATGATCATAAAAAAATCATAAAACATTTTATACGGACTTTCACATAAAATTCTCTTGTACAAACTACTT
>JAPYZA010004460.1:0-13482 GCA_030522685.1 Eupelmus azureus | reverse complement strand
TGCGATTTTTTGGCGATTTTGAGAGTTTGAATTGGCGCTTACTGGCGATTTTCTCTCGATAGGTGGCGGTACGAGTCTTAAATGTCTGGTCACCCTGCGCGCCGGCGCGACTTCCGTTTTCCTGTCCACGCCAACAGTCACTCTGGCTCCTCCTCCCGGCCGGCGCCGCACCACCATTTTTTATCTCTCGGTCCGCCGCCATAAGCGGAGCTTGGTGAATGGCGACGACAATCCGCGAGCATCGCCGCAGCAATCGACGATGCCGTCTTGAAATACGGTAAATCATAATTAGCTTTTATATTATTAATACTTGGTAAATGTAGTTTTTTCGTCGCGGATGTACTTTGCGAGTTTTTGGAGTTGGGGCGCGGATACTTCTTCGGCTGCGCGGCGAGGCTTGGCCGCTTGGCTTGGTTGATCGTCTAACGACTCGATTGCTTGTATTCATTTGACTGATGTATGATTTTGTTTTTGTTGATTTTTTTTTATTTTTTTTTTTTTTTATTCAATTGGGAGTTGTGCTGTAGACGTGGCGTGTAAGTTTTGGTTCTTTAGGATGTAGGTATAAGTTATGGGAATGTAAATGTAGTTTTATTGCCGGATTACGCATATATTGGTTGAATTAACCGTTATTGAAACAATAACGTGTTTAAATCTAGAATATTCTATATATTTTTCATTTAGTACGACACGCGGATACTTATTTCTAACTGATGAAATGGACTTCAAAGTCGATTGTTTTACATTTTATTTATAAAATTTTGCTAAATAATTACAGTCGTAATTTATTACGTAAGCGTGGTTTTAGCTAATGAACTTTTTCTATACACTTCAAATGTTCAGGGCAATCTAAATTCTATTTTTATTACGAATCTTTTAAAATTTCAACCTATTTATATATTTTTTAATTTTTTCAGTGTAACAAAACATTCCATCCATCCAGTGATAAGTCTGGATTCATAGAAGTTGGAAACTTTTGTAAGATCTCATAGCCAAAATGTATCTGTACAATTTGACTCTGCAGCGTGCGACGGGTATTACCCATGCCGTCCATGGTAACTTTTCGGGTACAAAGATGCAGGAGATCTTGGTCTCGAGGGGAAAATCTTTGGAGCTCCTTAGGCCTGATCCCAATACTGGAAAAGTCCACACACTGCTAACAGTTGAGGTCTTTGGCGTTGTAAGGTCTCTTATGGCCTTCAGGTTAACTGGTGGTACCAAAGATTACATAGTGGTTGGTTCAGACTCTGGTCGAATTGTCATCCTGGAGTACATACCAGCTAAGAATGTCTTTGAGAAAGTTCATCAGGAGACATTTGGCAAAAGTGGTTGCAGAAGAATTGTCCCAGGACAGTATTTGGCCATTGATCCCAAGGGTCGAGCTGTCATGATTGGTAAGAAAATAATGCTATATTATTAATTTAAAAATTATATTTTTGTTCTTAAATTATGTCATGTGATTATAGTATCAGTCCGTGTTTCACCTGAAAACATTGATTATAAAATCTGATAATGATGAAATAAAATAACAATATCAATTTAGATTAATTTATAAAACAAGTTATACTGATTATTTAAATAAAAATTTTAATTTTTGTTTTCCAGGGGCGATTGAAAAACAAAAGCTAGTCTACATTCTCAACAGAGATCCTGAAGCTCGTCTCACCATTTCTTCACCACTGGAAGCACACAAGAGCAACACTCTTGTTTATCACATGGTAGGCGTGGATGTAGGTTTCGAAAATCCTATGTTTGCATGCTTGGAAATTGACTATGAAGAAGCTGATGCTGATCCAACTGGAGAAGCTGCAATAAAGACACAACAGACCTTGACCTTTTATGAATTAGATCTTGGTCTTAATCATGTTGTACGCAAGTACAGTGAACCTTTGGAAGAAGTAAGTTGATTTTTAAGTAAAAAAGTGTTGACACTAGCCATTAAAGAAAAAATTTTAATTAATGAGAAATTTCTTATTTGTAGCACGCTAACTTCCTGGTGTCTGTACCAGGTGGTAATGACGGCCCAAGCGGTGTACTAATTTGCTCTGAGAATTACTTAACCTATAAAAACTTAGGTGATCAACCAGATATTCGTTGTCCTATTCCTAGGCGCAGGAATGATCTTGATGATCCTGAGCGTGGCATGATTTTTGTCTGCTCAGCTACCCACAAAACCAAGAGCATGTTTTTCTTTTTGGCTCAAACAGAACAAGGCGATATTTTCAAAATCACCCTTGAAACTGATGAAGACGTTGTTACAGAAATTAAACTTAAGTACTTTGATACTGTGCCAGTAGCTACTAGCATGTGTGTGCTAAAAACTGGTTTCCTGTTTGTTGCCTCAGAATTTGGAAATCAGTAAGTTGTGATCATTTGTTTTTAATATTTTTTAACGTTTCAAGAAAATTAAAATTTTTATGTAATAATAAAATTATATCTAAAATAAAAATATTTTTTACAGCTATCTCTACCAAATTGCTCACTTAGGTGACGATGACGATGAGCCAGAATTCAGCTCTGCAATGCCTCTGGAAGAAGGTGATACTTTCTTCTTTGCACCCAGACCTTTAAGAAATTTAGTACTTGTTGATGAAATGGACAGTCTTTCACCAATCATGGCGTGTCAGGTAAAATCATTCACTAATAAAAAAAAAAAAAATGTAGCACTCACAAGTAGGGAAAAAATGCTGCCTTTGGCAAACCAAGTTTTTTCTCTGTGACGAGTGCAAGAGTAAATATCCTTTGTCGCCTTCGGCTTGTTATTGCAAGTCGAAGTGAATCAAAGCATGACAAGTTAATAACAAAATATAATTTAAAAATGAACATTTAAAGTTTAATTAAAACAAATTTAATGATAAATTGTATTATATTTTAGGTTGCCGATTTAGCTAATGAAGATACGCCTCAGCTATACATAGCATGTGGTCGGGGGCCACGCTCGACACTGAGGGTACTCCGCCATGGTCTTGAGGTTTCGGAGATGGCCGTGAGCGAGTTGCCCGGTAACCCCAATGCCGTCTGGACTGTCAAGAGGCGTATAGATGGTTAGTTTTCAACATGAATTTTTCGTGCTTTAATTTTAGTAGTTGAATTTTCGATTTGATTTTTTGATAAAATGCAAAGCCTTTCAAAGTACCATGATTCGAATCATTTTTTATGTTATATCATTTTATATTTAAAGAAATAAAAGGCATGGTTATTTACAGTTTTAACTTGAACGTTTTTAATACATAGCAACAACAAAATTTTTATTAGTGGGTTATATACGTAATAACGTAATAATTGTAAAAAAAATTCTAAGAATTTTTGTAAAATTCAGTGATTTTATTTTAAACGTTTTATTAAGCAAGCATCGAACACAAACCCAGTAGAAAAAATTATCAACAAACCGATAAATTACAATTTTATTCACACTTTTTTAATTGTACCACCTAATTTTTTCTGCTCGGAACTCGAAAGCCGCAAAGACGGTCAAAAAGAATCGCGCGATTCGCAAAGCAAAGATAATTTCAGCCTGGTGGTTTGATACACTCTTATCAGACACCAGTTCTCTCCTTTCAGGCTTTCGGCAATGGATGATCGGTCGTTCGATACCTGGCTGTTGAGTGCGAAAGGTAAGGGAAGCTGCGCGTTTGTCAGGAACAACTATCCAGTGGACAACACGATCAACGTTTATTCCTTTTTTTATAATCTAGCTGATTTTGCCGAATTCTCTAGTTATTAAAATATATTTTGAAGTTAAAAGATTGCTAAAACTATTCAAATAAAATATTGATATACTTTTATTTACAATATAATCTACAAAAAAAACTACAATAGCCGCTAATTTCTTTTTTTACTTGTTATTAGATATCATTGAATTATTAACAAAAACAACATTAAAATTCTGCGTTATGATTTTTTAATTTGTTTAATAACTATTAATTACTTCTGTAAAAAATCTTGCTAATATTTAAATTCTTTTTACTTTATAAATCACCTTGAACAAGAGACGTATGGCTATAACAGATACTAAAAAATAAAACATTTCAAGTTTTGTCGGGTTGCGCCTTTTATGATTTTTGAATGTGACTGAACCAGACGAGTTGTTTTGATTTTTGATTACAGAGGAATACGATGCTTACATCATAGTGTCTTTCGTGAATGCTACACTGGTACTTAGTATCGGCGAAACCGTCGAGGAAGTCACAGATTCCGGATTCCTGGGTACAACACCTACCCTTAGCTGTTCAGCATTGGGAGATGACGCGCTGGTGCAGGTAAATAAATTGTTGAAATTTTAATTTTAAAATTATATGAATTTTTGTTTTCTATAGCAAAAACATATTAAGTCTACAATTATTAATGTTTTATATTTATAACATCAATTTGAATACATTATTATTAAAAATTGAAAAAATTCAAAAACCATTACTGCGTGTTAATTAATTTAAACTATTTACTAAGGTTAAAAAAAAAATTAAAACTGAAACATTTATAGAAATCATTTGTTCTTTAGAAAATTAAACAGATATTTAGAATGAGTCGTCGTAACATTTAAAGACTATGTTACAAATAATAATAATAATATATACGTGGTGATAATTTCGATATTGAAGTCCTAATGATTAAAGCACTGCGGTATCTCCGACACCTGGATATTCCCCACGTATCGGTCGCAAAATAGTGCGAGATTAAATTGAGCTTTCGCATCGTTGGTGTGCTTAGTTTATTTTAAAAGTACTCCTGGTATTCTAGTTCAAACAATTTTAATGAAAAATATAAATGAAATATATTATAGAGTTAAAAAATTTGATCTCAATTTTTTGTTTTATTGTAATTTTTAGGTTTATCCTGATGGAATTCGTCACATTCGAGCAGACAAACGTGTCAACGAATGGAAAGCACCTGGAAAGAAGACAATCATAAAATGTGCCGTCAATCAACGGCAAGTTGTTATTGCTTTGACGGGTGGTGAACTAGTATACTTTGAAATGGACCCTGTAAGTTTACATTTGTTTATTTTACAAATAAAAATGGATTTTTTTACTGTTAATCGCGCCTTGTTCGCTGCGAGTTGTCAACTATACTCGAAGATGTAAAAGACGCGAATAGAAATTCGCAACTTATCCCATCTTTAACTTGTCATTATTGCCTGTTGAAGTCGTTATGGAGCAGACATTTAAAATATATTAAATTCAGTTTTTTTTAAGTTAATTTCTTCTACATTTTTAAATAAATAATTTTCGTTTTTTTACAGACGGGTCAATTGAACGAGTACACGGAACGTAAGAAAATGCCTTCCGAGGTGATGTGCATGGCTCTGGGTAATGTCGCAGCAGGCGAGCAGCGTTCATGGTTTCTTGCGGTTGGTCTGCAAGATAATACGGTGCGTATCATCTCGCTCGATCCATCGGATTGTTTGGCACCGAGGAGTATGCAGGCTTTACCAGCAGCAGCTGAAAGTCTTTGCATCGTTGAGATGGGTATCAAAGACAATGACGCAGGAGAAGACAGTAATCAGATACAATCAACTTTGCATCTCAATATTGGTAAGTTAATACCGATGTTACAAAGTTCCTTATAATTTGTTCCTTTTACTATATATAATCTTAAATAAGACACAAAAATTTAACTTTATTTACGTGCGCGTTATATTCGTAAGTAATTTTTACAATTGCTGAATTACCAGATGATTATATTATCAATGTCCGTGTTTCAACTGATATTCATTGATTAAAAACCCTATTGATAATGATGGCAAACTTTCTATAAACTATTCTAATATTTTTCTTTAAAAGTTAAACATATCACAATTTTAAAAGTTTATTACTTTCTAATTACAGGTCTTCAAAATGGAGTATTGTTGAGAACGGTATTAGATCCTATCTCGGGCGACCTAGCGGACACGCGAACTCGATATCTCGGTTCTAGACCGGTTAAGCTTTTCCGTATAAGAATGCAGGGTAATCAAGCCGTGCTTGCTATGAGTAGTCGATCGTGGTTGAGCTACTACTATCAGAACCGCTTTCATCTTACACCACTATCATACGAGAGTCTCGAGTTCGCTTCCGGTTTCAGTTCGGAGCAATGTCCCGAAGGCATCGTAGCCATCTCTACAAATACTCTGAGAATTTTAGCTCTGGAAAAACTCGGTGCAGTATTCAATCAAGTCAGTTTTCCGTTTGAGTACACCCCTCGTAAATTTGTCATCCACAATGAGTCGGCGCACATTATTCTCATTGAAACTGAACATAATGCGTACACCGAGGAAACGAAGCAGCAGCGCCGACTACAAATGGCTGAAGAGATGCAGGAAGCTGCGGGCGCCGAGGAAGCGGCTGTTGCTCGAGAACTCGCCGAGGCGTTTCTCTCTGAGGAGCCGAATGAACAGGTGTTTGGAGCTCCGAGGGCTGGACCAGGACTCTGGGCGTCGATGATCAGAGTGATGGCTCCAACAACGGGTCAGACTTTCCAAGTACACCGATTGGAACAAAATCTAGCTGCGTTATGGTAAGTCCACTGCAATGTAATGAGACAAATATTTTTAAAACTATTTTAGTTTAAATAATAGAAAAGTTGGTTATTTTGGAAATTATGAATGAACTATTAAAGTTGTTGTAAGTGTTGCTCGCGTTTTATTCACAATAAGTGAATTTGATTCCTTATTGGATGCACAAACGCGAATATAAAATTGCTAATAAATCCCATCTTCAGTATGTTTTAATACCTGCTGAAGTCGTAATTTTGCAGACAAATGGAAAACAAAAAATAAATCTTTTTAATGTAGTTAACATACAAAAAATATAAATATCTTCTAAAAGCGTTCTTGTAAGGAAAATAGCATCTATCTTTTAATACAAATCTCATAAATCCTGTAAAAAAATTCTTGGGGTTGTAGCGTTTTAGTCAGATTCTTTGTGCGTAATTATAATATGAAATTGTTAATAAAATAAAAATATAATTTGATAAAAATAGAGACCACCTTGAACATTTTTTGAATATTATAATTATGATTTCTAAAAATTTGTCAGAAAAAAGAAATCAATTTTGTGTGTCCATGGGACCCATCACAGACTTATAATCCATTATGTTGAGGTTACCTTTATTATTTATTTATAGCTCGTTACACAATTTATGTTACTTAAAAAATGTAATTTATTTTTCAGTTTGGCTCTAGTGAAATTCTCAAACCAAGGAGATCAACAATTCCTTATTGTTGGTGTTGCCAAAGAATATCAATTAAATCCAAGAATCAGCAACGGTGGATTCTTATATACATACAAGTAAGATATGCTAAACTATATATTTTTTAATTAAATAAAATATATATATCATTACAAATTCTTATTTTACTTTGTAAAAAGTAATAAATTTTTGAACTTAAAATAAATACTTTAATGATGACCATATCACACTAACTGCTTACTGATGATAACCCTGCAGTACTGACTTAGCCTTGTACCAAAATTTTACTCCATAAAGTCTACTCTACCTAACTATTAAAAATCGCAATCTTTTATTTACAGAGTAAATGTTGACTGCACAAGCATCGAGCTGGTCCATCGCACAACGCTAGATGAGATCCCATTATCGATATGTGCATACCAGGGTCGTGTGCTCGTTGGCGTCGGCAAGATGCTCAGGTTATACGACATGGGTAAGAAAAAGCTGTTGCGCAAGTGCGAGAACAAACATATACCCAACGCAGTTGTTTGTATCAACGCCATCGGTCAGCGTATTTACGTCAGTGACGTTCAGGAATCGGTATATGCAGTCCGATACAAGAGGCAGGAAAACCAGCTTATAGTTTTCGCCGATGATACTCATCCAAGGTGGATTACCACCACGTGCGTTCTCGATTATGATACCGTGGCAGCGGCTGACAAATTTGGAAACATCGCAGTGGTAAGTAGTAAATTTCTATCGATTTTTCTTAATTATATAATTAAGAAAATGTCACTAAATATATAATTTCTTTTATTTTCAACTACAATTATTTTTGAAATAGAATATGAGTAAAGAAAAATTCGAATTTTTCTTGTTAAAGTGTGATGATTATAAAAAAAATTATTTCGTTTGGACATTTATTTTTATTTTAAAAGTTCAAACTATTTCTTTTTTTAGTTAAAATATTTATCTAGAAATATTAATAATTTGTAAAAGAACTAATTTTTCTGTTCTTTATTTTAAAATTGATTTTAATGGCTAGAAGTTTTAAAATGAAATTATTGACTTACACGCTTAAAGAAATTAAAAAGTGTGCATAATCTCATATTAAGCTTACTATTGTACAATTAAAAATTTTGCAAAGATTTTGTATAAAAAATTATTAAAAGTTTTTGATACTTAAAAAAAAAATAAAAATATCAAGGTTAAAAATATGATAAAATAGATAATAAAAATATGAGTTTGAGATCATTCTTTTCAAAATTACAAAAAAAAAAACAATTTGTTTTTGTAATTTACATCGCGTTTCGTTCTCTGTATGTACAAACATCGACATACAGGTAGCAAAAGCGCGAAGAATAAATTGCTCTTTCTATCCCATCTTCAGTTTGTAATTATTACTCTCTGAAGTCGTAAATGAGCAAACAACTTTTCTTGGTTTGAATAATTACTTATACTCGTATTATTAGTATAAAAGTTAATGAAAGTTTTTTTTTCAAAATTTCAGATTCGTTTGGCAAGTGGTATAAATGACGACGTTGACGAAGACCCTACAGGTAACAAAGCCCTCTGGGACCGTGGTCTACTCAATGGCGCATCACAAAAAGCTGACACAGTCGCTTGTTTCCATGTTGGAGAGACGGTAATGTCCTTACAGAAAGCTACTTTGATCCCCGGTGGTAGTGAATCGTTAGTGTATACGACATTAAGCGGCACCGTTGGGGTTCTCGTACCATTTACCAGTCATGAGGACCACGACTTTTTCCAACATCTCGAGATGCACATGCGTGCCGAGCATCCACCTTTGTGTGGTAGGGATCATCTGAGTTTCAGATCGTACTATTATCCTGTAAAGAATGTGATCGACGGGGATCTCTGTGAGCAATTCAACAGTATCGAACCGACGAAACAGAAGAGTATTGCTGGAGATCTTGAGAGAACGCCGTCTGAAGTGTCTAAAAAGCTGGAAGATATAAGAACAAGATACGCGTTTTAAAATGTTTTTCTCGTGGTCTATAGCTTCTTGTGATCGACATTTTTGTTACAGTATTGGCGAATCAATGCCAAGTTTCGTAATGAATTTTATAAATTTTTTTAAACACTTGCACTTTACAATCGTTTATCACAGTAAACTTTGACAAAAAAATGAAATGCAAGAAAATAATCGAGGCACAAATTAATTGCTTTTTTTCAGTGAGAGATATGGAATGAATCGGTCAATTTATTTTGTTTATTTATGCTCATTTATTGTATTCACCAAACAGATATAAAGGCTGAAATAATCATAGCATTTTTATATGTTTACTTATCTAGCACGCATTTCATATCATAGACGTTTCTAATAAAATAATTTTAAGTATCAGCTACATTTATAACATTAGAAATATTTATCAAAGTAAAATTTTTCGTCAAGTTTGATTTTTCATGTAATTCAAATAATCATGAAATACTATTGACCTTTGACCAAGTTGTTGACATTCAGCATTTCATGTTTAAGTGAAACGGTTAGACAGAAGACTTGAAATTATTTCGAGAAGTAAAAATTAAAAAAGTAATTCATTCGAATTTAAATTTGTAAATAGACTTTAGAGTTAGTAAAAAAATTAGGATAAATACTTAAAGAAATAAGAGACTTACGATAGTATGGTAATTTAATGAGTTTGATTCCGTTAGCAAGTCTACATTCAACATCAATGTACGGTTGTATTTATTGTCAAATAAATTTCGCTTTTTTTTACAAATTACTCTATATTTTGTGTTTGTTTTGTATCACGAAATCCCAATAATATTTAATATTAAAATCTATAATAGCCTTTTACATACAAATTAACACATCTTAATAATCTATAATAGCCTTATACATACAAATTAATTTATTATTATATACTATTTTGCATTTAACGAACTCAATAATTTTAATAAATTTTAATTAAAATTTATTCAATTAAAGAGCTGACTAAATTCTCTACCATCAGAATCACTTAAAGACATTCACCAGTTTGTCAAATTTTTTAGAGCTTTCCTGGAGATTTAAAAACAAGTTCATTCTAATATATCTAAGCAAAACCCTGACATGCGTTTTGAGCCAAAAACCTGAAATATATAACTACGAAATTTGCACTTAATATGTCAGTGGTAAACGAAGTACGTAGAAACCTGATGTTTAAGTAGACTTTAAAAACTTTGATGGATTTGAGAATACCCCAAAAGCTCACTTAAAATTAATACACTGCTTTCTTTATTTCATAAAGAAAAATTTTTTATTTCGTTATTTTAAATTAAATCCAAACTTGATTGGTAATCTAGTTAATCGAGATACATTTTCGCGAAAATCTTAGCTTGTATAAATATAGTAAAATATGCTTTCAAAATACAATATTAAATAAATAAGTATAAAAATGTTTAATAATTTTATAAAATACAAAGAAATTATATAAAATTTTCAACTAATTATTCACATTAATGTATTTTATTGCAAAAAATAATAATTAATTCAAAAGTTAGACCATGCAACACAAAAAAAGTTAATTATACAAGTAATTAAATCGGTATTTACATGTAATGAATCACCTGTATTCCTAGAATCACTAGAGCTAGTTTTTTTAAACAATGATATACTAACAAGATAGAAAATAATTACTAAAGCATTCACTTATAAACTCAAGCAAAAAATGAGAACTTTTCAATAGTAATTACTGAAGTAATTACTAAACAGGTTTCAAATAGTTGTTAGAGTAGTTTTTTAAGTACGAATTGGAAAAGTGTACATTAAAAATATTTGAAAGTCTTAGATTTATTAAAAAATTGGGCTTATTCAAATCGAATTAATGAGATTCATAAAATTAATGACTGACAAATGTTATGCCCTAAAAAATATTTGTATTTTGGCTTCAATGTCATTAACAATATTATGTAAGTGAATATTTTAGTGAATTATATGTTATCAATTATTTTAATCTATTAAGAAATCCAACTACAAAAATTCAAAGGTAAACGTTTTAAAATCTCATTATGCAAGAAAATGTTACAGTTTTTGTGCATTAGTGCATAAAGAAATAAACCAACAGTCAATATTTTTAGATTAAAATAAGCGAATAAGCAATAATACAATTTTAAACGTCATAATACACTTACTTTCTGACCCTGTTAGAGCTTAAAACATTCGTTCTGGTTAGTGGGTTTCTAGCTAATTGTTAAATGGTCTGGTTACTTCTAGCTAGAATACAGTTAAAATTTCTACCAGGGTAACTAAGAAATTTTTAAAACTAATAAAATTATTTACAAATATTATTTATGAAAATGTGGTTTATTTATTTTATTTTGATTTTATTTTATTGTAAAAATAATTTAGTTTTATCGATGCAAAATAATTGTTTTGATCACTTTAGGCATCATCTAGCGAAAGTAATAAACCCGTATAATCTAATAATTTATGTAAATAACAAAAAATCTATTTTTTTACCTAAAACGGATATAATACTTCAACAAATATCCCGACATGTTCCATTGATAATCAGAGACATTAATATTATTAGTGATTCTTCGAATATTGATTCAAGTTCATTATTACTAGATCTCGTTAGTTCAGAGAAGATCTATTTATATATGTGTGAATTAGACAATGAAATTAATTCATTAAAAAAGATATATCGAGTTATTGATCATTTTGCTTATTCTCGACGAACTCAAAGAAGACCAAAAATCTTATTAATTGTTTTGAATCACGACCCCTCCAGTCTAAAAATTGAATCTATATTTAAATATGCTTGGTCTAGACAATTCTTGGACTTTTCAATATTAGCATTGAACAGTAGCAATTGTATTCTTCTACATTACAATCCATTTTATGATGAAGTCGTTGAAGAGCTTTTTCATTTGAATATAAATATATTCCCAAATAAATTACGCGACTGTAATGGATACGATATTAAGGTAGCAGTGATCAGTAATGATATAACTACATCGATTATACGAAATCAAAAAGGAAAAATTTTGAACATTGGAAATTCGAAATTTCAGAAAACATCTGTTGTTCTTAAAAGTATGAACTTTTCTATTAAATTTGTCGAAGTTGGTATAAATGAAACTTATTATACAGGACAAATGCTATTATTGAAAAAATTAAATATGAACAAAGTTAATCTTTATGCAATCCCAAGATATTTATCCACTTTCAATATTAATGTTATAGAGCTTGATTTAGGAGATGGCTGTGAAAACTTGAAAGCAGTAGTTCCAAATATTAAATCGATTTCTGTATTAGATTTCTTAAAAAGTTTTTATACTTTTATGTATTTATTATTAATTATCACAGCAATTTTAGGAGTATTAAAACTTTTAAGAATCCAACGAGAAAGACTAACAACATTTTATGTTTATCAAACACTGTTTGGAGTCCCATTGATAAATCATCCGAAAAAAATAACAGAAAGAATATTATTTATCAGTATTATTCTTATATCACAGTTTTATTTTTCTAATTTCTATTCAAATTGTCTGAAAACTTTGATAAACCAGGAAGCTTCTTTCAATACTTTCAAAAGTATTGATGAATCTGGTTTAAAAGTGTTCGTTTTAAAAACATATTTTGATACCGTATTTACTCGAGAAGATCAATACATTTTAAGTATAAAAAACAAAACTGAAAAAATAGATGACATTGTGGATTGCTTAGAAGACCTAGCTGCAAATGATCAAAAAATTTGCATAACCACGGAAGACTTTTATAATATTGTCAAAAATATCAAATTTCGTCAAACAAACTCATTAAAAATATCTAATCCGGTTTTTTATTGTCTAGCAGTTAGATACTACTTTGAAAAATATTCTCCATATGTTGAAGAATTTAAAAAAACTTACCGTAGGATCTATGAATCTGGAATAATTACTAATATAATTAATTCAGCAGATATTCAACGAAAACATGAAGATAACATATTTAAAAGCCAAAGATGGGAAGATACGAATCATACGTCTGTACCACAGCTGATTTTTATTTTGATTTCTGGATACATATTGTCATCTGTTACGTTTGGTATTGAATTCGCATATTAATATTCAAATACATATATACACATATGTTGTGTATGTTTCTATACAATTGTATGATTATGAACGAATTGATTACGAATCTATAATATATTTATTTAATTAAAGGCAAAAATGTTAATTTTCCCATAAGAGCCCATGTTAAATTGCTTCCTCATAGAGGAAGCTTTGTATTTTATTTTCAACAATTTTTGCTTCCTCATAGAGGAAGCTTTGTAATAGTAAAATTTTGAGTTTCGTCAAATCGCTTTAGAAACATGTTTAGAAGTGTTAGAAGTTCAAATC
>JAPYZA010004459.1:0-14877 GCA_030522685.1 Eupelmus azureus | reverse complement strand
GAGAGAGAGGGAAGGAGCCATGCGGCGAGCTCGGCGCCGCGAGTGAGCGAGCGAGGCAACGTGCTGCAGCAGGCAGCGCAGGCCCAGGAAGCCGCAGTATTGGAGCAGCAGCCTCGCCGGGGAGGGAGGGAGGTCGGGCTCTCTCTCTCTGTCTCTCTCCGACGAATGTGAGAGCCCGGATTTATGGCGGCCCGAGTCATCCTGCTCGGCATCTTGTTTACGGAAGTCCTCAGGCCCGTTTGCCCCGCAGGTGCGTACCATGTACATGTACATCCTATATACACTCGTGTGCCCCGACATTCTCTCGAGGCACTCCGCGACTCTCTATATACCTATATACGTAAGCGTTTTGCGAGAGTGCGGCTGGCGCAATTATTTGGCGATCGCTTGTTTTGACAGCCGCTCTCGCCTACATATATACCTATATATACGTATGAGAATACGGATGTTACGAAATCGGGCGAAATGTGGCGTGTGCGCACGCAGTGAGGAGCCGATGCTCTCCGCGCAAATCGACGCTCGCTATGGTATTAAATCAGCGCGCCGTAAGTATACATAAAGTACCTATACTCCCAGCGCTCGGCTCCTTTTTTTTTTCGAGGCCGCGCTCGCACGACACATGATTCGATTCTCGGCGGAAATACACTCGCGCACACCTATATACGTATGCCTGTGCGAATTTACGCTACGTTGGGAACAGTGATTATACACTCGCACATATATAGAGGAACGCGCGCGGCCTATGCCCTTTGTACATATATTTCCTAGCTCCCTCTCGCTCTTTCTCTCCCCGCGCTCTCTAGTAATTTTAAGACTTCCTTCAAGCGAGCGAGCGAGAGAGCTACCTGCGCGCAACGCGCAGGCTCTCTCTCTCGCGCTCTCCCCTCGAGCGAGGAATGCGTTTCGCACGCTGGTTTTGTTATGGTGCCTGCGCTTCCTCTCTCTTTCTTTCTCTCTCCTCTGCTGGCTAATTAGAGAGAACGGAATGTTGAAGCGCGCGCGGCGTTTTATTGTTGCATGTTATTTGCCGCGGCTGTTCAAACAGCGAGTTTGTTTTTGTTTATGGATGTGTATATAGGTGGCTCGATCGACTTCTCTCTTGATCGAGTGAAAGCGTGCGTGGGAGTAATTCGCGAATTCGGATGCGTGGGTGGGTGGAGAGCGATGGTTCGAGAGTTTTGGTGATTAGTTTGAGGATGTGATCGTTTTTTTTAGAGGGGGTAGATGGTTACGATGGGCTGTAGCTTGGAGGTTTAAGGGGTGAGGACTTGGGGTTGGTTCCGGGTTTGGGAATAGGCACGGTACACGCAAAAAATATGAGGTATAGAAATTGATGCAAGAATTATGTATGGGATAGCGTATCTGTGTGTGCTTGGAACAGGAATAGATGTAATGTGTAACGGGCCGCAGTATTGGCGTACGCGATATTTAGTAGCTGTATATATTTCTAAATTTTTTTGTATATGACTCGTTACAAACACTGGGTGATATTTACTTAATTGTCAATGGAATCTATCACCTTAAAAAACAACACCTAATTTTACAAACCAAAATTTCCATACTCAAAACCTCCACCTCGACCACCAAAAACCCTTCAAATCATTCCTCCATCACCACCCACCCGCTCTCAAACCTAAAACCCAGCAAACAGCACAGTCACCCATCGCAAATAGCCGAAAATCGCGAGCAAGATAAGCAGCGCTTCTACCCCGCGCGTCACCCAACATAGCACACAGCCAATCCATCCCTCCACATACACACGCATACCCAGCCGCGCGCATTCATCCTGATTACACGCGCGCGCGTCCATTTAAATGCCAATCGATACTCTTTATTTAGAAACTCCCACTCGCCCGGCCCGTTGCGTAATACGCGAGCCCGCGCGCGCAAGCCAACAATCGCACGTAGGCCCTACGATATGTATACACGCTATATATACAGCCCACCCCCGCGCGCGATTTTCCCATGATCGCTGCGGGAGAAGCGAATTCCCGCGCGCGCTCGCGCTTCTACCTCTGTAATTTACATCGGCCTGTAATATGAATGCGGCGTGCAGGTAGAGACGCGGGTGAGAGGCTACGTTGGCGTGGGGAAGGAGAGAGATAAGCGCGAGAGCGCTGTTGTTTTTGTTTGGCTTTTATGTGACGGCTGGCTCGCACGTGCGTGTATATAGTCGTGTGTGTAACCATGCGGCACCGCTGGGTTTTTTTTATTTTGATCGCTGGGATGGTTGAGTTTTGTTGGCTGGTTTCTTTGTTTGATAAGGCTGAGGCTTTCGTTTGAATTCTGTTTTTGCGTTTGAGGAATAGCTGAGTGTTTTTCGACTATCGCATGTATAATGAGCCTCGGCGGCGAGTTCCAAGCTGATTGGTCAATTTACTCAAGGCGCAAGGAGCCATTTCGTATTCAAATTCAAGCCGGAGGAGCGATTCATCTCGGCCGGAGGTTCAAGGAGTGTCTAAAGTCTCTTTGAGTGCACTAGTGAAGCTAAACATCATTTTTCGCGCGCAAGCGCGGAGCCGGCTCCCCGCCGCTTCGTCGTTACTGTAATCACCGGGGAGCTTAGGATCGCGATTTTTCTCTCTCTCCGCTAAACATAAGAACCCCCGGCTTTTTACGGCCGTTTTCATACACGCCATAGGCTCGGCTTAATCAGTTTGATAAATAGCTTTGAAAGCAAGCTTTATTAATCTCCCCGAGATAAGCTCTTATATCCCAAATCCTTAAACTCCGAAAATCACGATCAAAACAAAATCTTCCACCCACAAGTTTCGAAAAAAGCTAACTATTCCAAAAACACCAAATCTAGTACTACAAAACCCTCAGCCCAAATAAACCCACTCGCCTTGCCTCCACAACAGCTGCACTCCATCCACCCCCCTAACAACCCATTCCCAGCAATCTCCCAACTCCAAAAATCTCAGCGGGAATCAATCCTCCCGCAGCACTGGCTCCCGAATACCGCGCCTCCCAATAATCAAGGGGTTAACAACCCATCTCCCCCCCAACCAATCCCTCATGTATACGCCAACCCCCGCGTATATAGCGCGCGCTCCGGCAAACAATTCGGCTCCCTCTGCCGCGTATGTATATACACGCGTGTGCACGTACGCACATATATACCTGCCTGCCTGCGCGATTGTTTTCCTTTCGCTCGCTCGCTCAGAGAGCGAGGCAGGCGTCCGCGATCGATCGCCGAGTCCCGCGCGCGCGGGCGCTACTCTCTCCGCTGGTGCGTGTATTTTTTGCACCGAGCACACCAACCTCCCCCGCACGCGAGAGAGTAGGTATGTGTATATACACGCACGTGCATGTGTGTGTATACACTTGCGCGCGTGTGCGGAGAGGGCAAAAGCCTGGGAAGAGGATTTTTCCCTCGCGGAGAGGAGAGAGAGCCTGTGAGCTTCTTTTTTCTCTCGCTGCAGCGAGAGAGAGGAATTAGGGGAGGGAACTAGTTAGCGGGGGGAAATTGTTGCAGGCTGCTGTGTCTGAAAAATCGAATTTTCTGGCTGTGTGGGTGGTGTACGAGGGTGACAGATGCACATTATGGAGGCTATGAATATTATTAATTCTTTTAAAGTGTGCTTGAGAGTTTGCGTAATGCGCGGCGCGGGTTTGTTATTAAACATAAACATTGAGCAACAGGTTGGTAAAAAATCGTTAAAAAGCGCCTTGGACACTTTCACTGCGCGCTCTCGCTGCCACTGAATAAAATTCGAAAACAAGCTCTTAAAGTACCGTTAAAATGTTTATCCCCGGCTTCGGAATTACATTATAATCCCGGCCGATCAGCACTCGATTTTTCACTGCTCTCAATCTAATCAACGCTCGCCGCGGACTAATTTTCTACAAAAGACTACTTGCAATATACATGAGCGGGCCATTAACATTTTAATTAAAAAAGCATTAAAACAAAGCCGCTTCCGCGTGTGCGATTATGAAAAGCACTCAGCGGTAAGACGATGTAACCCAAGCCGCGCGGGCAGCCCCCCAAAAAAGCTGGGCTCTTCCATCTTTTCGTGGGATCGCCTCGAGAAGTCGCGGCTGCGGGCGTTAATGGGTCAACGTGCGCGGCACGCCGCGCGCATCTGCATAATTGACTTAATTACATGGAAATGTGTTTTTCGCCTTGCATTATTTATAATAGCCGCTGCCGCGCTTTAATCGCCTATTGTCATACCTGCGACGATCGTTTTTTTCTCCGCTCGGTGCATCGATTTTTATTACGCTCCGAAATTTCGTTCAGATTACACTGTGTTTTGCATTTAAATTGTTGCGTAACTATCGGGGGGTGAGGGGCCTCAGAAGATGAGATAAGTTGCTTAGACGGTATTGTCATGAACATTTTTTTCCTATGAAACGAATGACCTTTCTCCGGCCGCTGATGTAGAGATTTCGATCTGTGAAGCGCGCGCCTCGCGACACGCAAGGGACAGGGAAAACCCGCGCTCGGGCATGTAAATTTTCGTTGGTAGATTTTGATAAGCGCGGGGGAAAACCAGCCTGCCAAAATTAGAAGTTCGATAAACCCTCGTAATCGGGCCTGTACTAAGGGCAAACACAATTTATTCCATACTCATTTCCCACATTAAAACACTACAGGCAAAGCCAGCTCCATCCATACTCCAAACCTCTCCGCAGCTCGAATCTTGAAAATCCCGCTTTCTCGCGAAATCCTAAGCAAAGCAGCGGCGAGCTCGCATATATAAAAAAAGCCGCAGCCCGCAAACTTTCGCTAGAGAGAGCCTCCCAGAAACCGTTACGCCGCGGCTCTAATCTCGCTTGCACGCAAAGCCCGGGCTCTGTACGTGCGAATTCGCAAAAAAAATACGGCGCGCGCAAGCCACGTGTAAGCCCGGGCGCGCGTGTAAGTGTGTATAACCTTCGGAAAATTTTCTTTCATTCGGCTGCTCCCCGCTTTCGGGGATCTGTCTTTGTGACGTCGCTCTCCCGACGACTACGACAGAAATTTCCGAGGGCCAAACTCGTCGGCGCGTCTATTATACGTATGGAGTATGTGTAATAATGGATGGGGGGACGATTCGGTGCTGTTTACCCGTCAATTTGTCGTTAGCGCGTGCTTTTGCTGTGTGAGGCTGGTTTTGGATTACTTGGTGGGTTTGGTGGATTGTCTTGCAGGTGTGGGTGGATGCGCTGAGCTGCGAGTCCGGAAGTGCTTGGATTGAGATGTGAATTATGTTGTGCGATTGTTGGGTTTATGAGGAATTAATGTGGGTTAAAATGTAGTTCTGTTTTACATTTGATCTATTGTTTGATTATTTTTAGAATTTTTAGGTAGTACAGTATAATTATTGAAAAGAATTGTAATTATCTGAGAGTAATGAAAACGTTGAATAAAGATTTTTAAAAGCATGCGTAAATCGTTAATCTAAAAACATTCCACGGCATATTATTACCATTTCCCCATCACAAAACCCATCGAAATTTCCCCCTCACCTCTAATGACTAATCAATCTAACCCAACCGAAACCCAAATACCCAAGCACGCGTCACCCAATCCCAGCGATCATCTCCCTCCTTTAAAAAAAACCAACTCACTTGTCCAGCATGCTCCATCATAAAATGCACTCTCTAAAAGATAGAGCCTCGGCGCATCATCGCATGCGCCCCGCGCTCGGCGTTATGTCAATAGCACCGCCGGTCGCTCGTGGCGATGCGCGCGCGCGCGCGCGGAAAAAAGCTGCGTGACAGCGCCAATTACGCGAGAGAAATGGCAGTTTGATGGCCTATCCTCTCTCTCTCTCTCTCTTCCTTTGATCTTCCTCGGCGCTATGCCTTTTCGACTCTCGCGTGCGCGCGTCTATATTCTATTAGCCTCGCAGGTTGAACGACATGGCGCAAGAGGCTATAGCAGCGCTCAATGGCTGCCTCGTATAGAGCAGGAAGGAAAAAATGCTTAAAGAGGAGCAGGAAACTATACGGGAGAGAGAGAGAGAGAGAAGGGAGAAGAGGTAGTAAAATGTATGTAATGACGCGAGAGCGGGCCGGGCTTTTGCGCATCGATTGTACGCGAGGCTTCGAACCCCCTCTGTTTCTTGGGCTTTCTTTTCTGCGCCTTACTTTATTTCGAGGCGCTGCGGATCGAGAGCGCCGGAGCCGGTCACTGGCCTTGGAACCGCGGCCCCTTCGTTCTTTGCTTCGCTGATCCTGGCAGTTCTTTTTTTTTTTACGTTTTGACGAATGTTTAAGGAGATGCGTGTGTGTGAATTATGAGGTTGTAGGCGATGTTTTGCGCAAGCTGTGCTGTAACTTTCGGGCGGCGTGACGTAAACGAGGAATGAGATTGGTTTAATGACCTTTCCGTGTTAATTGCGTTGTTCGAGGGGCCGGCTCTCCTCGGATCTGGAATTGTCTGGAAAAATCGCAATCTAATGTATTAGTGGCTATTACGCACTAACTAGAAATCAGCGTTTAAATTCGCTTAAGCCCTACTAAACGATTTAGCCGGACTGAATTAATAACCATGAAAATCTACTTCGCTCCTCATTTTCCACTCTCTTAAATAGCCTTCGACGTATCTCCAACATTTAACTTTCCTAAACATCACTCATAAACAAATATTCTAATAAAGAAAACCCAGACCAAATCTAACCGTCACCCGTACAATTCACAGGTGTCCGAGTCAATGGCAGCTCGAGGAGCGGCTCCAAGACGGAGGCTGGAGAGGCCCGCGGCGGCGGCGGTGGCGGCCTCGTCCTGGACATCAGGCCGCGGGGCGAGCTCGTGCTGGGCCACAAGGGCATCACGCTCAACTGTAACCAGGGCCATCACACGGCCACCTCGGCGGATGAGATCAGCTGGCTCTACAACGGCGAGGCCGCGCCGCCCTGCGGACAGGAGCGATGCAACCGCCTGCCCAACGGCTCGCTACGCATCCACAAGGTTTGTATGGGAGATGCTTTTTGGAGAGATAGGGATTATTTTTATTTAGGTTTTTTGGAAATTGTAGTTGGAGTGCATGGAGTTAGGTGTTAAAGTTAGATTGTTGAATTGATTATTATTTTGCAGGAGGAAAAAGATACTGTCTGCGATAATTCGTATTTACTAGTACTTACGCGATATGAGATGTAGACGCATAGGCGTAAATATTTTCCGGGAGAATATATCTGATCTCTAGAATAAGGAGCGTTGGGAATAAATATTGCTTCAGGTACTTTCGTACGTATAGTTAGATGGATATCGTTTGTAGGGGGGAAACAATGTTTTTAAAACGTAGATCCCTGCGTCAAAACGATTCATTTGAATTTGAAATGATTTTCTTCGGATGAAAGTGAAAATCTATTACAAAAGGATCTCGTCTGGAGGACGGCATTTTGTTCTGACAAAGGATTTTATCAGGCTGAATACTGTCTGGCTAGCAAAAACTTTTCTCGTCTAGCGCTCTGTCTTTAAGATTCCAATGTCTAGGTATATATATTGTGACTGTCTTAACAAAACTCTAACAGGAAAAAGGCGAGAAAACCGTAAAGAAAAAGATAAAGGTATAAAAATAGAATCACAATGAGAGAAATAGTTCTCTCTAGGGATCGGCTGGTGACTGTCCTATTTATTCATGTAAAATAGTCCGCGAAAATTGTTTGGTGTGAACGAAGAATTCGGTCTGTGATAAAATCGCACGAAAATGTCAGAATATCGTGAGAAACAGTTCATTTTTTTGTGTTTAGATACTTAAGTAACATAAAAGAATTTGTAAAATTTATTTAGAATTTATTCGACGATTTGAAACTTTTACATTGTTCATTTCATTGCATCATAATTATTAGGCTATTGTGATAAATATAACGCGAGGAAATCACGTAACATTCAAACAAATTAATGTTCGCTTTGAAGTTTTCGTAAACATACGTGTAATATACATTTTTTCAAATTCTCGACGTAACAAAAGTAGAACAGTTGGTGTTATGTTATTTTGAAAACTGTAATCATACCGTCGATCAACGAATACTGGGAAGCTGTATAATTGATTGCGACTGATTTATATATACAACATCCTGGCGGATGAAATGTCGCAGGCGATGAGAAACGAGTCTTTGTTGTACTAACATAATGTTTTGGTCTTTGCTGATAAACCCCCTGCGTTTCATCGATAAAGTATTTCATTGATAATTGGTATAAAAAGGTTTATAGATCTAAGACTAACTAAACGAATTTGTTGTATAGGTAGATAGATGAAATTTATTATTTATTCAGAAAAAATTTAATACGTTTTATAATATCTTTTAATTTATTCTTTATAATTCGGTAATAATCAATTTAATTCAACAGATTCATAGTAGATTGTATGAATATTTGTAATTTTAACATTTTTATACAAAATGTTCAGTAAATTTTATTAAATATAGAAAATCAATTTTGTTAATTCCATTTCTAATGCAACCTCTCCGTTTTTTTACAGAGAAAAAATTCAATAGTGCAGAAGCGTAAGGGGAGGTCGGGAAATGCTACCCTGAGCGACATCGATTACGACTTCAGGAGTAATCAGAAGCACGAGTATCGCTGCATAGCTCACACTTCAGACAAGGGATCTCTGCGATCAGCCCCGACCAATATACTCTATGCTGGTGAGTATCGGATTGTGTCTTCAAATCAATATTCAATTTCGAAAAGAATTTCGACTTAAGCGAGAACTTTTTTATGTTGTAGAACTCGCCCATGAATTTAGAGAATCGCCGGAAGATCTGACAGTGCAAGAAGGTGAGGTATCAAGATTATCGTGCTTCATCGACAGTGTACCATTTCCGCCTAACATCACGTGGCTGCACAATGGAGAAATCATAACGACTGATTACAATAAAAAGAAGTGCGTATATTATACCTGTTATTTTTAATTAATTTATATGATTTTTTTTTTTTTTTATTAAATAACATTACGTCATCTGTGTTTAGATATGCATTTATACCAACCGGTGTTCTTTATATAAGAGAAACAAAACTTTCTGATGCTGGTTCATACAGGTAAAGATAATGTTGATATTAATATGTGTAAAACTACCTGAAGCAAAACAAAAATTGATTAATCTCTTTCCTTGACATTTCAGATGCGTAGCAGCAAATGATTTTTTAAACGTGACTAAGAAAAGTAAAGAGGCTAAACTAACGGTCGTTTCGAGGCTCGATAGCAAGGAAGAGTCGCACAGTCCTGTCCAGTTGTTTCCGCAAACTTCCTACAGACACTCAATACTAAACGGTAGCAAACTCCGACTCGCGTGCGCAGCTTCCGGTTATCCGACGCCGACGACTGCGTGGAGCTTCATTCCACATCGTACGGGTAAGACAAAATTTTCTTTCTCTGCTTTATTCTTTATCAGGTGCTGATTCGTCAGTTGTAAAATCCATTACGTGTGCATTTTAGATGATACTGAAGCGGTTAAACAACGAGTTCTTCTCAACTCGAGTTCTGGCTTGGCTGTTCTTGAGCTGACAAATGTTACCGGCTCAGATACAGGCATTTATATTTGTGCTCTCAAAAATGTAAAGAGCAACAGTACTGAATTACAGGTTAGTAATTAGTGCATCAATTTATTTTGAATAACTTAAATGCTTATGTTAGACACTGAGAAAAGTTTTTTGAAATTTAAATTACTTGTTGTAGAATGTAACAGTCGAGGTGCTTATACCGCCTTCATTCATCAGAAAGCCAGTGAATCAAGTTTGTCCGAACGGAAGGACAGCAAGATTCGAGTGTCAAGCTGTGGGCTTTCCTATGCCACGCATTTATTGGCTGAAAAACGCGGAAGATATCACTAATAATGGTAAGTAGTAATAACTTCGTGTATTAGCTAAGAAGTTACACCTCAACTCTTGTAATCTATATTAATAATTTTAATACATATTAATAATCTATATTTATCCTATACCTAATAAACTGGATGAACTAGTAATGGTGCATGTTGTTAATTTTTAAATAATAAATTGTAGGGCGTAAGATGGCGTACGACAAAGATTTCAATAAAGTGGAATTGGCAATTTCGGCAACGGTCCCATCAGATTCAGGAATTTACCAGTGTGTAGCGGTTAATGCTGCCGGCGAGATTTGGGCTGCTGGACGGCTACAAGTTAACGCATCTCGCAATAGCCCAGCCGCACCCGAGTTACTCATGTGTGAAGCACAGTCGCCTGTGAAAATTTTAATCTCCTGGAAACGGCCAAAGTTTTTAAGTGTTGAAAATATTACTGCCTACACCGTTCATTATAGGCCAGTAGGTAAGGACACAAAAATATACATTTTTTTTGTTAAATTTAGATAATCATGATTTTCCAATAAAATTAACTTAAATGATACTTGAATATATAAGCAAAATTGAACTCAAATATCAAATATAAATTACAAATAATATTTCTTTATTTTTAACAAATAGAAGGTGGTAGAGAAGAAGTATCCAATCCTCAAGGCGGTAATGTTACAGCTGTTAATATCACAAAAGATTTAGAACCATTTACAAACTACATTTTTTACGTACGTTTATATACGACTTATGGCGCGAGTGACCAATCTTCTACTATTATATGTTCTACTAATGCAAGTGGTATGTCTTGTTACGCTAATACGTTTTTGATAATATATTTTTTGAGCGATTTTATTTTATGATTCATTATTTTAGTTCCAAAAACTGCTCCAAAGATTTCTGTTAATGTGATTGGTAGTACAAAACTGAATGTAACGTGGAAACCTTTGACACGAAAAGAAGCTCAAGGAATTGTAACAGGATATAAACTTGAATGGAGACTCTTTCAGCATCCATCAGTACGAATTCGCATTATACCTGCTGATGTAGAACAATATGTTTTATCAGGTAAAGATTCTAATAGTAACCATACTAACACCAAAATTTAATATAACTGATGTTAAATTTCTATTAAAAAATATTTTTATTAGACTTAACTCCTGGCGAAAAGTATGATCTACGTGTCCTTGCAAGAACTGAAATGGGATGGCCAAATATTAGTGAATCACAGCTTGAGTGGACAACCTTTACAATGCCATCATCAAATGATCTTATCGAAGCTCAAATTTTTATCATTGACTCTACTACCATTAAGGTAAATTCAAAATTTTAATTTTATAGCGGTATCAAATACTTATCAATCATGTAATAATAATTATTATTTATTTTATGTAGTTCAAATGGAGCGTCAGATCTGATTCAACACTGCAATTTACATCATGGCTAATTTCTTGTAAGACTGAGAAAGGAATTGCAATTATTGCAGTAAATTTAACAAAAGAATTTACAGAATACATATTTGCTAATCTTGGTATGTTAAAAAAATTTAAACATTTAACCAATATTTGTGTCATGTATAGAATTAAATTATTTATTTATTGTAGAATCTGACGCTTCTTACTCAATAGAGCTGTGCGCTCTAAACTTTGAAGAATCAGTACATTGTATCATTAAACAAGCGAATTTGAAAAAAGTTTTAAGTAAGTTAAAAAACAATTAATAATGTAATTAAATTTATTTAAAAATTTTATTAATTTATCTAAAATATGTTTGATATTAATTTTCATTTAACTTCGTAGCAAGTAACGCACCAACCGGATTAGAAGCTGTTCCTTTATCTTCAAGTTCTATTAGTTTATCATGGTTATCAGCTGGACCAAGTGAATCAAATTTATTTGAAGTTTGTTATTTTTCTGTTCATTCATTAAACGAATCTTCAACTTGCATACCAGTGTAAGCATAATATTTCATAAACAGAGTATTTAATTTAATTTAATTACATTTTACATTAATTTTAAAATTTTTAGTGAATCAACATCCACTGTTATAAAAAATCTAAAACCATTTGAGCTTTACCAATTCAAAGTAAGAGGTATTAGTAATGATACTAATGAAAATCCTTTTAGCGAGACCGTTGAATGTTATACCAAAGAAGATGGTAAATAAGTTTTATTTTTTATCAAAGAAAAAAATTGCGAATAAAATAAAAATTTAAATAATTATATTGCTACTTTTTATAAACAATAATTATATAGTTCCAGGAAAAGTTGAAGGCATCCAATGGTTTTTAGTGAACAGTACAAAAGTTCGCGTTGCTTGGAAAGAACCTAATAGTGTCAATGGCGTTATTCAAAGTTACTTTATTGCTTATTCAACGGATAAATCTGAGCCTAGATCAACTTGGAACAATGTAACGGTATTCGGAAATAAAACATCTACGAGTCTGCCAGGTTTGGTGCCAGGAAAACGTTATTTTGTCGTTGTGCAGGCAGCGACGAGAGCTGGGTTTGGCAATCCATCTGAACCAATTATCATTTTCACTGGTGGTAGTTCTTCTGAAGCACCAAGTTTGTTAGACGAGCAAAAAACACTTCCAAAAACGAAAGAAGATAAAAAACTTGGTACAATTTTTATCTTAAAAATTATTAACATTAATTAATATTTGAAAAAATGTTAATATAATAAACATTATTTCAGGTGTTATATTGGGAATAAGCATTAGTATAATCTGCATTCTGGCATGCTTAAGCTGCATGTATTGTAGAAAGAAGTACGAAAGTCTGAGGTCACTACGCGAAAGTTCACAGCCTTTGAAAAATCGTGTTTTAACAAGAAATGGTAATAGCTGCTGCGTTGATAATTCCTCTACTTCCGTTGGTCAACCTGCTGTTATAAGCAACGAAATTGAGCTAGCAGTACTTTGTCCTTCCACGCCAACATTGATCACCAAACGTTGTGATACTAAAGTATGTTTTGGATATTTCAAAAAAAGTATGTTTTTATTAAATTTAATTTTATTTTTCTTGTAGGGTGGACATGCTAACGGTACCATTGAATCCTGCGCAAAGGAGCCTCTTTTAGCACCTTGGGAAATGAACGGGATAAGGAAAGATCTTCGTATCACAGAAAATCCTCAGGTAATTATAAATATAAGTCTTCAGTTTAATTATAAGTGAAAAAGGGGTTAAGATTAATGATATTATTAATGTACTAAAATATTAATAAAATATTATAAATTATATTCTTTTTACAATTTTTTAATATACTTGGATTTTTTATAATAAGGAACTCGTGCAATTTGCCAATTTCTGCTGACATAAGATTTACATTTTTCATATAATTATTCGGAATGAGAAACTGAAGAATTTTTTTGTTAATCTTTATTGACATGAAATTTGCATTCTTATTATAATATAGATAAAAGCTTAAATTATATCATAACAATATTTTTAACAATTTACATATTTTCAGTACAAGCCAAGAGAAAGTGAGGAATCCAACAAATTGCAAGAGCAACAACAAGAAGAGTCACCGGATATGGAGAATACGCAATTAACCAGTGTCAACTTTGAATCTGGCGGCAGTGAAGAAAGCCTGAATAACAGAATGGATAGCCGAACGACGAAAGGTGATAGCAACGAGACGCTGTCCCAAAAAATTATCGAGACGAACGGTTGAAGCAAGCTGTGGTGCGTGACGTACAAAGTTCCTGAAGCACAGGAGAGATCCCCACCGAAACATAAACGTAATTTGACGTGGGCCTCTTTGGAGGACTTAATATTTGCTATACCGCCTACTAGCGGTGTTGATGGAATCCTATTTAAAATAAGAAAAAAGGGAAAAAATAATAACGGAGTGAAATGTCTCTGTCGCCCATGACACAAAACGAAGCGAAATTAAACTATCTTGAAGTAAGTGCACTGTCGAAAAGTTCCAAAAAGTGCGTATTTGACCGGTGTTTCGGTATCCTAATGGTTCATTGTTTTGACGACTTTGCAGTTATCGCACAATCGTTTTGACATGTGATTGAACCGAAGATTGTCTATGAACAAAACTATTTTTATCGAGAAACTGAAGAATGCAAATTTTTAAACGTATAATCTTAAGATTTTTCTGCGATTCCTCGCTCACGATGAGAATGGTGAAAATAATTCTGTTTGTAGGCAGTTAGATTTTGTGTCGTGATCGCAAATTCATTTAAATAATGCTCATATGAGTGAGTAGAGGAAATAGGAGATTCGAAAAATAATAGAAGACTCCAGCGTTTACTTAAGCGAAACGAGAAGAGAATGAGAACTATAATATAAGGTATATGATAGGCGAATATGATTTACTTTTAAAACGAATTATTATATTATAATCATTCCGTGAGTTCCGGCCCGTTTTTACTTATCACTGAGGGAACCAAGTATTAGGAACATCATTTTTTACCCACTTTTATACATATACACGTTTTAATGGTGACTGATTTTATACGTATTTTATACAGACTTATACAATGTTTCAACCTTCCAATGCGTAACATTCTCCATTATCTGTTAGATCTGATAACACATTAAAATAGTCGAAATAGATAAAAGGGTTCAGTTGGAACTTCCATGTAGCAAATGTTCATGCAAGGGAAACTTAGGTTTAGAAAATAGGAAATTGCAAAGACTTCAAATGAAAAGCCTTAATTTTCATACGCAAAGATACAGTTTGATCCAAGAAACATTACCGCTAATATTTAAGATTTATCTCGAGGAAAAGAAAAAAAATCAATATTTATACTCTCAGTTTTAAAGCGTATTTATTTATCTTAATCGTTAAGGTGATAGGTAACGGTACGGATTAATTTTTTAATCATTAAGGTCTTTTAAACTATATATTTTGTATTATTTACGTTTTCAACGCAAATTCCTTATTTTCTCTTTTATCTAGAAATCTTTTACGTATATGTTTATTAATAGTTAAGTTATTATATAAAAAATTTATAAGGTTTATTTTAATAATTCTACGCAAAAAATTGCATAGCGTGATGCGTGAGAGTTGTGAAAGATTTTATTTCATTTTTTTTTTTTTTTTTTTTTTTTTTTTTTTTTTTTTTTTTTTTTTTTTTTTTTTTTTTTTTTTTTTTTTTTATTTTTTTTTT
>JAPYZA010004458.1:0-20684 GCA_030522685.1 Eupelmus azureus | reverse complement strand
AGAGAGAGAGAGAGGGAGAGACGCGTAGGACTGTAACAAGGAGTCGCGGCACCTCGCGCGCGAGCTTGGCTGTCGATTTATATAGGTGGTCGAGCGCTGGTAGGCTTCGTTTGTGGATGTAATGGCGATCTGTGTTGTGAGGATTTTCGAAGAGATTTGAACGGATGGTTGGTTGGTGGGTGTTATGGTTTGAGGGTTTTTGAAGGATGTGGATTGGAGAAGAATAAGTTTTTTTTTAATGGTGAGAGCGGGATTGTGAATTCAGATGGTTCGAGTATGTAAAGGTAAATGCAGAAATTTTAAATTTAAAAATTTAATATTCAGAGTCTACAAAATGAAAAACTAAATAAAATAAAAAATGAAATAAATAAAATTTAAATTAATAAAAGGTTAAAATGTCGAACATTGTATTTTATATGGTCGAAGTAAAATTCAATTTTCGGCGTTTTAACCTTTATTAAATTTCGCTTATTGAAAATTAACTCCTTTTATTTCAATTTTCTTGACTACAGGCTCTCTGAATATTAAATTACTGAATTTTATATCTCTGATATTTACTTTTTAGTATTTTAACTTTCTGAATTTAAAGCCTAACAAAAATTGAACGATCAAGTCTAAATAATTGATTTCCTTTTTGGAAAACAATCTACGAATCTATAATAAATTTATTCATAGACAAATCATTTATTACAGTTTCCTGTAAACCTAAACCCTACTACTCACCACTCAAACCTAAACCAACATTAAAATCTCCACCACACCCTCTAAAAAACCACAACACCCCACCTCCCCCAAAACCAACTCTCTCAGCCAAACAAGCCCAACAATCCCAAAGTTCATCATCGGCCGGCCTCGCCCGCCCAAAAACAACTCGCCCCAAGAATAAGGTGTCGCCTCTGCCCTTCTTTTTTCCTTCCCATCCCCGTCCCCGCGTCTCCTTCGCATACCAGCTCTATCTCTCTCTCGTCGGCGCTTTTTGGAACGCTGCCCGGCGTCGCGAGCGACTACGCGACCGAAATGCATCGCGCCGAAATAATACGCCGATAAATCCTCGCGCAAAATTGATTTATAGACGCGCGACACGCGCCGGCCCGCTGGAGATGAGCGCTGATTTAGGGAAAGCCGGGGGAGGAAAAAATCGCCGCCGGTGGGGGAGGGATGATAAGTGTATTATTCGCGGAGCTTAAAGTTTTGGCCGGAGACGCGGAGAGGACTGGACGTTGGTTGGAGGGTATGTGTGGAGGGTCGGTTTAGTCGCTGTTTATTTAAAGGCGGCGGTAAGTTGTGTGATTGTGGATTGACTTTGGAGTGTGTTGAGAGTTTCGATTTATTTTCGATAATTACGCAATGATTGAAAATATTATTTTTATGTAGAATTAGGATTTTTGTTGTTGATTCTGGTTTGTTCTTTTAGAAGAAATAAATACCTTTATTTATTTGAAGAAACAAATCTGTTGAGATAGTTTCAGTAAGTCGGAATCAATATCATCTCCAAAATTATCGAAAACAATGATCTACATTCACACTTCAAACGTTTCCTTCGCAAGCTCAAAGCGCCGATTCACCCGGCTGAACGCAAAAAATCGCAAATCCAATACTGCGCGTTCATTCGAACGCAATTTCCTTGCACATGTAGGCCCTCGCGATGCATCTCACCAGCCGGCAAACGCGAGGAATAAAAACCATCCGAATAATTAACAAGCCAGGCATGAAAAAAAGTTCACACGCGCAAAGACGATCGAGTCCTTGACACTGCACCCGTCACCCATCATCACGTAACCTTTCCTACGTGACTCCTCTAAAATATAGATCAAGCTAGAAAAAAACTATCAGTGCAAGAAAAACCAGAGACACCATAAACACCCCCCAAAAAGATACCGATCAAACGCATGCAATTGAATGACAAGGCGACAACGGCAAAAGAACAAGCTCAGGCCCGCTGAAAACGCCATAATTTCGCGCCCCAGACAAAGTCATGCGTTATTCAACGCCACCCTCGTCGCGTATACGTGTTCGACGCATCAAACCATCTCCCGACCTTCTTTTCCCTCCTCCCAGCTCCTTTCGGCCGTTTACAGCGCGATATCTCCGAGGCGCATTATGTCCTACAAATAATACGGGGCGTTAATGCCGGGAGGAATATGCGAGCGCCGGGAGGCTCGCCAAAGTCTTTCGGGAGCCGCGACTTTTTATCGCCTTGAGTTATGGGCCAAGCTGGAAGTTTGATTCTCCCGCGCAGTATTTCACCCGGCGAATGAATTATCAGAGGATGCTCGCGATTTTTTGGTAGATGAAAGCGCTTAAAAGTACGGACGATCGAAGCAGCAGGTTAGATTGGCAGAAGCACGTGGCTAGCGCTTTGCCTTACAGCTGGATAGCTAAAGACCCCAGGGGATCATCCGCAGCGACGGTCCTGTGAGTGATTTTATAGGCGCGAATCTTGATTGGTTGCCGCGATCTGTCGGTGTGTAGGGAAAAATGCCTGGCCTCCTTCTCCTCGCGCTTTCCCATCTGTCTGACTTTTATGGCTCTCGAGTTTAATGCGAGCGCGCGCACGTGTTGAGCGGCAGCGAACTTATATCGTCGGCAGTTTATGTGGATTTGGCTATTTTATTGGTCCGCGCGTGCTGGGAGATGATGGGGAAACTGGGTCTAATAGATTTTCGTCCCCGGTGGATTGCGGCGGTGGTTGTAATTAGGGTTTTGGTGGATGATTGTGATGTTTAGGTAGGGTTGTGGGTTGGTTTTTTATCGAGTGATTTGCATAGGTGCTGTTAGGAATTTATTATTGGGGGATTACTGATTTTTAATGCTAAACCTTAGCTACATTCACACTATTCTTTAAGAGTTGACGTTTTTTAGAAGATCATTTTTGAAATATTTTAGTGCTTTTCTTAGCAAAAATCTACAATTGTATGTCATTTTTTGTTACAGGAGAGCGATAACCTTTGGTGGGATGCGTTTGCGACTGAATTTTTCGAAGACGACGCATCGCTGACGCTCACATTTTGCCTGGAGGATGGACCGAAGAGATACAGTAAGTTTTCGCGGTACTTTATATTTTAATTTTGAACGAAGTTTCTAATACCTCGCCGCTAAAGTTATGGGAGTACGTATAAAATATGTTAAATACACATTAAATATGTATTTATGGAAATTTACTTGGAATTACTTTAGACACCTTTCGAAGAAAAATTTAATTTCGGATGGGACTTTAAATCGAATGAAAACTCATTCTTTGTTATGAATTATATCAAAGTTGTTCTTTCAATTAAAAGCTTTCCGTTTGTAGTAATTAAAGAAAAATTAATTCCTAGCTAACGCCTATCATATTTCAATCAAACCATTAGATTAACGTTAAATTAGTGCATTTACATTGTTACTCAATATCTGACATACACTTACGCGTTTTAATTTTGCACTACGCGTCGACGACATCAAATAAGAAGTGTCGTCATGCGCCTCGCTAAAGAAAGCGCATGTGTATACAGAGAGAGAGAGAGGAAAAGTCTGAACATTACTGAACCTTCTCATTCGTCTCTTTTGCAGCGATAGGAAGGACGTTAATACCCAGGTATTTCCGGTCGATATTCGAAGGCGGCGTGACGGAGCTTTACTACAATATGAAGCACCCGAAGGAGTCGTTTCACAACACCAGCATAACGCTAGACTGTGATCACTGCGTAATGGTCACGCATCATGGGAAACCGACCTTTACGAAGGTAAGCTCGCTCTTGTTTTTGCTTTTTTCTTTTTTTTCAACCAAGATTTATCGATGCGGAAGCTCTGTGCATGGATTTCCGGAAAAGGCGAACGACCTTTCGCTAGACGATTTTTTTTCTAATAAATGAACTATTTATGCATTTACCTTGGTACGGTAAATCTATTGATTATTTCTTTTTTCGCTTACAAGAATGTGAAAATTACACATAGAAGAGTTTCACATTAAAACTTCTGAATCAACTCAGCTCAGTAGAAACGAAAGCACGGCAATAAGCCGTGCACATAAATCTCGAAACGCGAGATCATTTCTTTTAATATCGCCGTCATTCTGCGCAGGTGTGTACGGAAGGTAGGCTAATATTGGAGTTCACTTTCGACGACCTCATGAGGATAAAGTCGTGGCACATGGCGGTGAGGCAGCACCGGGAGCTCGTGCCCAGGGCGATAGTCTCGATGTCGCAGGATCCCTCGGCGCTCGAGCAGCTTACCAAAAACATCACGAGGCAGGGCATCACCAATTCCACCCTCAATTACCTTAGGGTAAGTGCAGAGCTTGATTTTTTTTATTGTACTCGGGTGGGGTTTTTTTAATTGAATGGGTAGTGTTGATGTATTGGGTTGTTATTGTCTGATGGAGATTAGGTTATTTGTTTGGAATATGTCAAGGTTGGTTACAGATTTTGTTGAGTAGTGGACTTTTTAGTGACAATTTAAGATTACAAGTATTTAGTGAACAATTTAAGTTTTAGACGTATATGAAATTAATAACTGATGATGAATACAAAATCTGTTTTGAGCTGTTTAATTCTTGCAAGCACTTTCAATGATAAACATGCTAATTTGGAATACTAAAATCGGTAGTTTCATTCTGAACACAGTATCTTTTTGCAACGCGTGTGGATTAGAATAGTCAATTCCAGATATTGATTACCAGCGGTATATTCATGAATTAATAATTGATTTAAATATATTCTCACTCGTGGCCATTGCCTTGCGGCTTTAAAATCGCACTAGATAATAATTCAAACCAAGTTTATCAGTTCTCGTATTTCTCTATAATTCGACTCACCGAAATTCTCCATTTTCCAATCGATTCATTCATCAACAACTACCGTCTTTAAAACAAAATCATCAAACGATAAACCACTTCAAAAACACTAACCAATAACCATGATTTATTTACAGTTATGCGTTATACTGGAGCCGATGCAGGAGCTGATGTCGAGGCACAAGGCTTACGCACTCTCGCCGCGCGACTGTCTCAAGACGACGCTGTTCCAGAAGTGGCAAAGGATGGTTGCCCCGCCGGGTAAGAGAGGTAGACGGACAGTTGCTTTACATGAGAACCGCACCGCAGAGAGCCCAGTGGATCGCCGCAGATCAGGGGATAATGTCCTAATATACGGTTCAGCCTCGATTGCGATGGATATATATTTTATTAACGCGAGATCCATTGTTTTTTTTGTTGCCGTTTGCTCGTTATAAAAGAAAAAGAAATTGTGTTTGTACTTTTTGGATTTATCGGTTTGCGCGTCGCTTGGTTCCAAACGGCGAGGCTACTTTGTATTCGGTATTTGCTTTTTATCGGTACGAATTGAAATTAGGGTAAGGATTGCTTGGCCTTCCGCGCTATTTTTAAACGGCTTATCGCTGTAAGGCCTTTGCCGGCTGACGCAATGACGATAAAGTGCTATTTTTAAATAAAAGTTGGAGTATTTTTTTTTACTATTTTATGGTATTAATAGTAAACAAGCTTTGAGGATCGGTGATTTAATAATAGGTTTGATAAATTCGTTTAAAAAGATCCTGTGAAAAATCAAAATAAAAATTCAGACGTCCCAGTCGTAAATATTAATCTAAAAAGATTCTTATTCAAAATATTATGATAAATAAAGCAGCTTATATTTCCCTTTAAAAAAAGGTGTTAATAAGTTAATATAAGCGAAAAGCATCTTAACTTTTATATTATGCAAGTAAATCTAAACTTCTAAGTATAATTGGATTCCGATTAAATCTTCTCAAGCATTTAATCCCGTTTCACGCGTAACTTACTTTAAGTGCAGTTGCAGTAAACCCATAATTCACGAGTCCTGTGTATAAGAAGCAACAGTTTAGCAAAAGAAAAATTCATGCAGCTCACGACCTCTATCGTAATCAGAATATTAAAAACTGTCTTAGACTTCAGAACCCTTTTGAAATCGTTATCTCGAGATATAATACGGGCACGCGAGCACATTAAAAAAGGCAAGACGCTAAACTACAATGCGAAATGCGCGTATTTCCTTTTGCCTCGCTAAAATTAGAAGTTCGAAAACCGCAGTGTTTTTCTTGCTCTGCATCGGGTAAAAATGTAGCTACGACATTGTTCGTAATGATATTACATTTTTCAAGCGCGCGATTTATATAACTGATTTTCTTTGCGAGGTTTTTACTGCTGATTGTTATATAAATTACTATTAATCATGCTATTTACGTTGAACTGATTTTTCTTTTCTGCATACCGCAAAACTCATTCCAAAAATAATTCGTCTGTTATTACTTTTTCAAATTTCAATTATAAATTCTACAAAAGATTCGCCTGCCCCAAAAACCTAATACCACCAAAACAAAGACAAAAAAAAAGCAACAACCAATTTTTTTCCACCGCGAGCGCGCGCGTGCAGAGAGCAAAACGCTTTGGCGCGTACGCAGCGCGGCGGCATGTAAATGGGCCCACGTGCATTCTTTTCTCGCGCGACGACGTAGCTACGTATGTACTCCCTCGGCGTCATGCTCGGCTGCTCGAGCAGAGGAGGATCGCCGTCTTATCCGAGCCGCGGATCGGCCGCGTTCCGCCGTACATGCGCGCCCGCCGTTTCCGTTCTCCTTTTTCTTTTTCACGGCTGGGCCGTCTTCCTTTTTTTCTCTCCCGTCGGAGAGTTTAATTTTTTCAGTTCTGTTTTGCGCCTAGGCTTTTATTGGATTTTCGTCAGCTGTTGGGCTTTAGTTTTCGCGGAGAATTTTTGCTTTGTTGTGATGGATATTATTTGGAAAAGTTCGTTAAATAATGGCTGAGAATTCGGTTTATTTGGGTCAAGATGATGCGCGTAATTACTTAAAGTATTAATATCGCGCAATCTGCTTTGCTTAAATATGTTAAAAGGGTCGAATTAAAGTGCGTAGTTGATAAGTAATTATTTAATGAATTACAAATTTATGATTCCACTTAAATTTAAATTGTAAACGATGAAATACATGAATAGTAAATGGAAGAAAAAACCATTTGAAAATTGTTTATTAATTTAATCTTTTTTTATTTTTAACTTTATTAAAAATTCATTTATATTACTTTGCTTCCGAACCGGTTCCCGAGATAAAAAGTCGATCGCTATAAAAGTTAAAAAGTCTACCCTGCTTTCTCAAGCACTTCGCGCACGCGAAGCTACAAAAACGTGCAAAACGTAGTCTGTATAAAAAGATGACTGTAAAATTACCAGTTTGAAACATTGTAATAAAGCAAGCCATACTTGGAATAGTACATTCGCGTGCAAAATTTCGAATTTAACGTTTTATTTCAGATAAACTATGACTAAGAAAACCGGTGCTGTAAAATTTTTAATTTAAAATCCAAATCTAGTACCAAAGTAATCGCTCTTAACGTCTGCATCGAATTTTTCCACATTAAACAAAGAAACAATAAACCCCAGTGTAACGCGTGCCATAAATCCCTCTAGAGCCTTCGATCTAAAACGGTATCTATTGTTATTCTTTTGAATTTTTCTGCGCACGGGGACGCAGCAGCAACGGCTCCTCGGCTTTTTCGCACTCGAGCTGGTACCTACGACCGTATATCCTTTACAAGGTCGGTGGAGCCTTGGAACCAAGCGTGCGCGACATTGCGCAACACCGCGCGCACTGCAGCTCGCCGATTGGCTGCAGCTTGTGCATCGAAAAAATTGGACGCGCGAGGTGACTCCGTTTATCCGAGACGTGTGTTCTACCTTTTTTTGTTGCCGTTGATTTTGTTCCTGGTCAGGGTGCGCGTTTTTTTTATTTGCTAGGAGAGGATTTTACCTTAATGGGATGTTTTTTATGAATTTGAATTTTCGAAATTTTATGTAGGAGGTGTATAAAGGAACTCTTATGACATTATAATGATATAATAAGTCATAGTTTTTTCTAAGTAAATTCATGCTAAAAAGATGCTAAAAATTCAAAGAAATAAATACTAGTTTCAACAGCTTTTCAAACTCATGTAAGGAAGCCTATTATCGGCGCGTTTCTCAGTAAAGAAAAACTAAAGATCATTTCGTCTAGACGAGTTTTGTATATAGTACTTGATTTTTTTTATCCTTTATTATTGTACAGTTTTTATAACATAGAGCTCGTTGTTGAAGATTGAACACTTTTTTTATAATTGTAAAAAATGAGCGAAATGACGCTGACGTTGACAATGACGCTTTGTAATGATGTTAACGAGCATCTTGTATAATCAGCCGTATGCATGCGTTGCCTGTATATAAACTTTTATAATGTATATACGTAAGAGACCTTTGATACAGAGAAAGGTCCACAGCTGGGTAGTTTTTAATAGCTGAGCTTATATCATCATCTACACGCTTAATCTATTTTCCTTCTATCTATTATAGTAAATCTTTTTATTAATCATTAATATTTTCTTGTTTATATAAATTTAATTATTTAATAATTTGACTAATATAAATTTAATTTTTTATGAAAGATATATTAAGAACTTTTTTTAATATTATTCATTGAACGCCTAAATTATATTTTGCATGGAAAGTTTTGCAATTTATATATTTTATATTTCTGGATTCACATTTTTATGTATTTTATGTAGACTAATTTATAATTTGAGAACTAATTTTTCTATTATATCCTTTCTTATGAATTTTTAAAATATTTTTTATTATTTTATATTAAATTTTTTCTCGTTATTCAAGGATTATTTAAAAATTCTTATTTTTATCAATGGTTATTAAAAAAAAAATTTATTTTTTTACATCTTCATGAAATTTTATATTATATTGATGCAGTTCTGCACGTAAAATATTATATGCTATTGTAAGTTACAAAGACAACTTAGATTATGTAGATGAAATTCGGAAGTTGTTAAACTAACGGTCACATCAAAACTTTGCAGCAAGTTGAATATTATAATTTGCCGGTGTTACTCCTGTGAAAACTTCAACATGACAAAATTAAATTTAATTGCATACTTTCTAACAGATTACTGATGCAATATGTAAATATAATGTAAAAAAGTTTCTTAATTTTTGAAAGAATGTGTTTACTACTGTCAAAATAGTATTATGTAATAGGAGGATAAGATATTGATCTAGCAATAACTCACGCACAAATTACTTCTATTCTAGATGTAAGCTCAGCTCACTAAAAACTTTATTTTAATGTTTCTTGCACATGCTTTTATTAAAACTTGTAAGAAAAATTAGTCGATTCTCGCTCACGGTCGAGTTAGACAGCACTGTTTAATTAAATGCTTTTCGATTTGCAGAATCCCAGAGGCCGACCAATAAGAGAAGAAAGCGAAAAGGTAGCACGTCAGGCCCGGGAAACAATGCGCCACCAGCACCCAGTAAAAAGAGATCGCCAGGACCCAACTTTTCCCTCACAACTCAGGTAAAAAAACCATTTTCTATTCCACTTTCTCGGTTAGAAATACGTATTTAGGCAGCTGAAGCATACATTACATCGATTGTTAAAGATGTTTTGTTTATAAAAATTTGTTTGCAGTTTATTGTTATTTATATTGTTTATACTGTTATTATTACATTATTATTGTGTACACCGTATTTGAATGCATTTAAATTATAAAAGAAATATGGATATATAAAGCGAATTTTGTTTTACTTTTATAAAGTCTTCATATGAAAATTTTAATTAAATTTTTCAGAGCTATATACTGTTTTTAAAATTGCAATTTTAATTAAATTTAAAATATTTTTATTATCTGAAAATTTTTAATTTTTAAAGTTGCATAGATAATTATTTAAATTATTTATTTGTCTTACTGTAAAAATAGAAACTTTGCAGTAAAAATTCATCATTATTCGATATTTAGTAAACGTAACGATTATGAAAAATTAACTTTTATAACTTAAAATTTAATATTTAATCTAAGATAAAAATATATTTTATAATTTGAGACATTATTTTCGTAACATTTTCTTTAATTTTTACCTAAACGTGATTAAATACTAACTTTTATTCTGCAACAGGACGTAATGGTGGTGGGTGAGCCATCGCTAATGGGCGGCGAGTTTGGTGATGAGGACGAGAGACTGATCACGAGGCTGGAGAATACGCAGTACGATGCGGCGAACAGCCTCGATCCGCACAGTCACGAAGCGACGGGCGGACCGCCACCCCATCCGCATCAATTCCACTCGGAACCCCAGCCCGGCAACTCTTGGCCCCCGGACAGGGGTCCAGGCCCACCACAGGGAGGACCAGGCAGCCAGGTGATCATTTTGTTTTAAATATTCGATAATTAAGATATTTAACGTAATTTTTTAACTTGCATTTATTTTTTGAAATTCGTACTAAATTAAAATGGTGATTGTAGGGAGTACAAGGGCAACAAGGCGGCGCAGGCCAGGGTGTGCAGGGATCTCAGGACGCCAGCCAGCAGCAGCAAGACAAGAAGAGCCCCGCAGTGAGCCAGTGAGGCCAGGAGTCCCCGCGCCCCCCCACCAGGGGGCGACGGGGGCGCAGGCCCAAGAACGTGGCTCCCTAGCGGGGCGAGAATTCTCAACTCCCCACGCCCTACCTTGCCGGCGCCTCCGCAGCATCGGCCGCCTCCTCGTCCCTGCCCTCGACCGCAGCTCGGTTCTCCCAGATCGGCACGCTACCTCTGCCCCCGGGGCCTCATCACCTGCAGCCAGCGCCGCCGCAGCCGGGAGCTACCTCCCACCATCATCCGTCGATGGCCATGGACGCGATGCAGCATCAGCAGCCGCAGCAGCAGCAGACGCCTCAGCCTCCGGGCGCCGGCTTGAGCCAGTTGCTGCAGCAGGGACAGCAGGCCCTCAGCGCGGCCGGCGCAGCGGCAGCCGGACAGGGCCAGAACCCACTTCAGAGTATCCTGCAGCAAGTCTTTTATCTGCAGCAGATCGAGTATCTGCTTACGCAGCACGGCCACATCTAAGCTCGAGGGCCCTCGTAACTGTCATGCTCCTCCAGCATTCGTCTAGATGCGCGACTAGCGAGCCGAGATTCGAGGGAGACTGCGCGTGCTTGCCGACCGAGCCAGTAGCCTTAGCGATTGCCACGTAGGCCGATATATAATTTGGGGTTGAATCAAGATTGACCTGTGAAACATTGGATTTTTTTTACAACTTTTCAAGTTTACTTCATTCCTTGTGGTATTCATCAACGTGGACGAAATTTTTCCAAACGATTGTACTGATTATGTCCTGGAAATTCAAGAAGGATCGAGTCTTTAATAGTTACGATCGCTTTGAATTTCGTCATCTTAAAGATAATGCCAGGGTGTAGTGAAGTTTCAAAGTTGCTGATAAATAAATTTAAGTGTAAAAGATAACAAGAATCCAAATTTTTACACAGTGCGATCTTGATTATCAAATCTTTTAAAACCCCATAATCAATTAATACAAAACATAAATTGGTTTATTCGAAACTGTCATTATGCAAAGTTTAAATGGTTTAATAATATATTTCTATAAAAATTTGTTGTAAATGTACTGATACTTCGTTCCAAGTTTTTATCTTATAGAAGTTATTAATGTGAATCATTTGAGCTTTGCATAAGGATAGCATTCAAGGCAGAGCAATGAATTTATGTTTTGCCAGAATATTTATAAATAAATTAAATAAACTTTGTACAATATCGGTATATCAAGAGGCAACGAAGTCGGTACCCGTTCTTCGTGAAATTCTCCCTCGATATCGAACTTACATGCGCGTAATAGGGTGAAGAAGGTTAGAAGGCCCATTCGTACTTGCACAGCTACACCTAATACTGTGAGAGAGCAAAGAGGGACGGTCGATAACTAGATTTCGTATAGTGCGTATAAAGTGAGCATTCGGCGTGTGATATATTATATATATACGTGTGAAGCGAGGTAAGGGGGAATATACATAGATTATACATACAAGAGATAAATGATGACGAAAGCGAAGAACAAAAAATAAATATGAATAAGACAAACAAAAGAAGATAAAAATAAACAAGGAGCGGAACGTGTGTGACTCTTTTATTCTGTGAAAAGTAAAATATTAACAAATAAGAAGAACGCTGAAAAATTTTACGATTAAAGAAGATAAAGAAGAAATAAAATCGCCACACGCGGCAGGGACGATTTTATCCGAACGCTCTGGTGCGGAGCTGTGAATGAATCTCTATCCGTCAACAGTATTGATATAATTAATAGAGTAAATGAAATATATATTGTAAGGAGAATCTAGCGTAAGAATGTACTGTGCAAACGTTTGTTAGTGAGGAGAGAGAAAGTAAGAAAGAATGAGGTGAAAGAAAGAATGATGGAAGTATATGAATTAAAAAGAACAAATGACCGGCTGACAGATGAAGTGTACGATAATACATAAATACGGCTTATACACTTTTCGAGTGCACAATGCAAGTAAAAAATTTAAAATATTAAAGAATTTGATATTTTAATTTTTTCTTAGAATATTTTAGAAAATTTTATATTATAATGCCAGAGAAGTGAACAATCGTGCTATCTCTATAAAAAAAACATTCATTTCATAGATTATGTAACTATTCAAAATTTTTTCTTTTTTTAATTTATCATCAAATTTAGAATTAAATTATTTTTCTCTTGTTTTTTTAAATGATATTTAGAAGGAGTACTATAGCAGTGTCCATTGAAAATACATACCAAAAAGTATTTATTTTGACACTAATTTTTTCTAATTCTAAAAATTCAGATAAAATTGTGCAACTAAATTTTAATAATCGAAAGTGACAGTTCGTAATATTTTGATTCGCGATATAAAATGCGATGTCTTAAATGCTAACGTGCAATTGTAGCCAAAAGCATAGTTATAATCAACATTTAGTTTTTTTATTCAATAAACACTGAATTTTTTATGAGTAGATTCTTTCACATTGACGGAAAAATTAAAGACATATTTTTTTAACTAACTAAGTGTTTCATATGAGCTTGTTGTGATTGTTGCTGTTTTTAGCTAAAAAAATGTGTCATAATACTTTGATATGGAAGAATACTATTAGTAAAGATCACATTAACTAAAAGTCGAGATATTAACTATAACAAGGAATTATCTCGATTTTCTGTTCGGCAAGAAACGTCAGTTGTATACTAAAGTTCCTCTCTTTCTTCAAGTTATATATCGTATGATATGTTCCTCATTATATTTGTTCCTATATTTCTTTAATTCATAGCTCATGATTCTTTGCCGATATTCACTCTATTGATATAAGGCATCGTAAAAGCAGGGCATTAATTGACCAGTAATTTATAAGTTTTAATCATTTGTTTTGAATTATTTGTGCACAAAGTACAAAATTAAATGAAATTTTTTTCACTCTAAGAAATATTGTGAAATTAAACATAATATTAATATAATTTATAATTTTTATTAATACTTAAACAATATATAAATCATCACTTGTAACTTTAAGATTGGTAGCAAAATTTTATTGAAAGTCGGTACACCATCGCGTTCAAATAATTAAATGAAGCCTCGTATGAAATTTTGTTGCTACTTTATTATTTTTTAATATGTATTTNNTAATAAATTATTCAAACGAGGCTCCAAAACTTTTTTTGAAAGTTTTAGCTTAAGAGAATTCATTTTGTATATAAGTCATTGTTTATTATTGCATCTGTCACTATTCGATTGTAAAATTTGAAAAATTTAATATATTGCTACATAATTTTTTAAGAAGTATTATGAAAAACAATTATTAAATCAGGGCAATTTTAAATTTGCGTCAGAACGTTATATTTAAAATTTCACCAATAACGTATACCAAATAATCAGTCACTCAGAGTAAACATCAAGTTATAACATGCTTGTTCACGGAAAAATAATAATAATAGTAGTTTTCGTAACAAGGGCGTAAAGTTTCACACCCACGTGTAATTGCCGTGCACGAGGGTCGGCGAAGCCGGCCCGAGTGATTCAGAATCACACGCGGATGAGAAGTTAACGCACATGCTGCGAACAATATTTTATGATATCAGTATGCATAAAATTGCACTTTTAAAAATTTGCAAAATGTGTAAAGTGTAACTTTACACATAGTATATCATAAAAAAATTTTATTTTGTAATTTAACAACTTATTATATATTTTGGGGCATATAAAAATGAACGCTGTGCACTCGGATGAGATAAAAGAACAAAAACGAAAAATCCTCCCTTCATCGAAATGCCGTCATCAACACTCTTATAATGCCTCGTTCTTAATTAATTATGTGTAAAAAGAAAGATTATACATACGAGCCAATTTAGTTTATAGTACCGTGTTTGAGAAACTATGTCGAGCGAGGGAATTTCCAAATGCGTATCGTCGCATGATGCAGATTTGTTCACACACCACACAAGAAATCAACGTTTTATGAAAAATATAAAAAATAATAAGAAAGATATACACCAATCAAGATTTAGTTGACTTAAGACACGCGTGAAGAAAGCCAGTAAGTCCCACAGCGCGATATTTTTGCGCGAAAGTATAAAGAAGAAGAAGAAGAAGAAGAAGAAAAGAGAATGTATGCGTTTGTCAGAATGTTTGTGTATGTGTGAAAGGGACAAAGATAAAAAGAGTGAGAGAGGGTAAAAAAATGCAGGTGCGTTCCGTGGGTTTTAGGATAAATGATCTATTGACAAATGTTGTATATTATTACGAATTATAATGACACTATTATAATTAATTAATTATTATACCCTAAATAATGTGAATTGAATTTAAACGACAAAAAATACATGAATGATAAGTAATAGGAAATTTTTAATTGTTAGCGAAGCACACAAAGTCGCATGGCAAATATCGATCAGCTCGAGTATGAAAGGAAGAAGCGACGAAAAAATAAAAAAACCTTTTAACACCAATGCCGATGACGAAAGTCAAACTGTGGAAGATGGACATCGAGCGCCTAAATCATTATTTTTTATTTATTAGATATTAAGAGAAGTGCATTATCAACAATCATTCGATGTAGGGTATAATTGAATCGCGTTACGTCATCGACTGTAAATAAATCAATATAAATTATTCTCTTGTCGTATATTCTCTTTCCATTTCTAGCTTTTTTGTTGTCTATTTTGTTTTAACGTTGATGGTCGAAGATGTTGACAATGCATTTTTTTATATAAGTGCTGCAGGGATTTGTCACGTCGCAAGACATTTTTTAATATAAAGAACATTTTAGAAAGTATAGACTGCGGTGTTCCCAGATTTTTACGCGTCTTAAGGTAATCGAATTTATAATTTGAAAAGGTGTATTACTGATTATTATTGATTTGCCCATCTCGATTGATTTCTTAGATGTACAAGTGATTTTTGTTGCATCGACGCAGAATTAATTTTTGAATTCTGTAAAAAGTTTATTTTGATATTTTCAAAGTTTGACGACTAGCTATGTACCTAGAATCGATTGACAATTTTTATCTTTAAACCATAGGAATTTTCTACTTTGGTAAGGGATGAAAAATATTTGTAAGTCTCTTGTTATAGCTAAGGGAATAGCTGGATATAAAGAAAGATGTTTTTAAAAATTTATTATCGATGTTCAATTCTGAATTCTTAGGATGAACCTTAAACACGATAATGAGCAGATTGTAAATAAAGCTAAAACCAAAACGAGTCTAGATCTACGTAGAGGATGACTTAAAAAGTCAATTTGCTTAACCGTCAAGACTTGCCAGTTTTGGTTTTATTTTTAAAGCACTTAAAGATGAATTTACGTGGCTTTTAAATAACGTCATATGCGAATCCGGGAAATCAAGCTCCATGTCTGTAGTCCAAGTTTCTTTGTCAGTGTGTCGGTTGGACGATGATTTTAATGAATACCGATCAATGAGCGACGAATGTGCACCGACATAGTGTATAAAAAAATACTAGCGAAATAGGGGCGATTATTGCGTGCAAGGATATAAACATTTACCCTCTAAGTGGACATGGGTCGGCTCGGTATATTATATTAATATACATTCAAAGTTGACTCATTGCCATGACCAATAAAGTAATAAGGAAAAAAAATTGTCATCTAATTACATTTTTACGCACTCCCCAAAACAAATTTTTATCCTTGTCATTTGTATCATAGCAACATGTGTTTAAAAGTCCACCATTATATGTATGTAATCAAAATTGTAACTGAGAAAACGTTAATAAAAAAACGATATTCCAAATTTAAGTGTCTTTCTTTTTTTAACCAGAACCTACTTTAATAACCTTGCTGTTTTCCTTATATAATATTTCAATTTTTATATCTATTTTTTATTATATTGAAGAACAAAAATGGTCAAACGTTATTTTTAAACTTTTTCATTATGAAAGTGTGGTGAAATATAAAATTTAACTAGTATGCATTAAGAAACATTTTAAAGTTAGGCACATGATTCATTGCACTATTTTAAAACTCTATTATTGCTAATCAATTCAGTCTCTATAATTCTACATAGATTTACACTCTTAACAAGTGTAAAGTGATATTTGTCCAACGTTCAGATCTAGTCCAGATTTCTTATAAATTTTACAGTAAAACAATTTTTACAATAAAACGTATACCTATAGGTATTTATTTTTATTAATTTAAACAATTTAAAATAAGTCCATCAAATAAATTTATGAACTTTTCAAAAGAATACAACTTCAGTCCAGATTTCACGTATCACATTAATATTACCTCATCAACCCAGCAAGCGACATTCGTCACCAATCCCGCTATTCTTCCAAGAAAACCACCCTCCACTATCATAAATAGAAAATCTCCGATCCACATTCAACGTCCCACTTACTCTCTAATCTAAACGTCCAGCAACGTTTTCACCTCTTCCCCAGAGAAAAACCCAGCCGCGCGCTCAGCGCCGCGCAACTCTTACCCAGCTCCCGGCTCTCGTTGCATCATCCACTCAATTCAAACGCACCGGAAGCCGGCTCAACTTTCCCGGGCCACTCGCCTAATCAACCTAACCTCCAACCCTCCGACCACCTACCCCTCAAAAATCAAAGAGACAAGCCGTCGAACCAACCCCAACCCCATCCCCTCTCAAAACCACCCCCACCCCCCTTAAAACCCTCTTCCTGTCCTCCTCTCGCACCTCGACTCTCGCCTGAACCTTCCAGTCTCCTAGAACATTCCCGACGATTCTCCGCTCTCCCCTACCTCATTCGCTCCTCCCAACGTGCCCGCACTCCCATTGGCCAGAATCCATCCGGCGCACGCACGAGACTATAGCCGAGCTGCGAGGCGCGCGGTGGGTTGCATCACTGCACGTGAAGCCATCGTCGCCGACGTTTCGTGCGCCTAAAACGAGCAACTCGCCGGGAGAGAGCCGTGTCCGCGTCGTCAAACCGGCCGAGAGAACTGTAGTGTCCCCGAGTGGAGAGCTGATAGAGGAGCTGCAGAAAAAAGATGCTGAGCGCTGCGAGGCTGTTCACGCGAGGTGCCGCCGCGACGAGCTGCGACATCGCCAGGAGGCAGCAGTTCAGTACTATACTCAGAAATGTAAGTTTTTCGTTACTTTCTTGGGATTTTGGATGGTGGTTGGGTTAAGGGGATGGTTAGGGGAGAGTAGAGATGGGTTTTAGGGTTAGAGCTGGGGTGGTGAGGGTGAGGACGAGGCGGAACGTTTCGGGAGCCGGAGAGTCATTGTGGTACCGTGTCGGCTTTCCTAAGATCGCGCAAGCGTCAAGGGGAGAAACCGTTGGGCGAGAAAAGCTCGGTGCTTCTTTCTTTTGAATAGGAAATTCGCGGTGTCTTTTTGGTTACAGTGCGGGGAATCCAGTGGCTAAAGTTAGGGTCAAGTTCAGCCTGCGATGCTCCGAAACGTCTCGTAGCTACATATATATAACCCTACTATTAACCAAGAATCATGCTCGTTGCATTACGTTCCAGCACGTTTCCGTAATTTTAGGGTTAAGGGAAGATGGTGCAAAACACGTTCGAAGTTTCATGACCAGAGATACAGAGACAGTGTTCCTAGATATTGTTTTAATCAAGGTTAAAGTTATTTAGTTAGAAAATTAAGTCAAAAAACGAGAAATACGAGATCAATAATTTATCCCTAGATACATCTAGGGAGAAGTTCTTTATGTCGTATTTCTCGTTTTTCGTCTTCATTCTTAACTAAACGACATCAATTTTGATTTAAACAATAGATAAGAACATTGCCTCTGTGTCTCTACTCACGAAACTTTAACAAACGCACATCAACAATTAATTATTATCAATAACACCAACGTCAATAAATCAACGAACGCGTTGTGTACAAATTTTCCCTTAAGTCAGCACGCAGCTCGCTCAGCATGCGATTTATTCGCCTACCCGGCTGGGGGGCACTCGAGAAGAAAGAAGCGCGTTCCGGCTCGTGGGCAACTTAGCCGGCACGTGCGCTCCGCCGAATTTTCTTGTCTCATGCCACTCCCTCTCCTACACACGTCTACCGGCGCTATAGTTTTCCGCTGGGCCCGTTTGTGTTTTTCTTTATTTTTCTTTCTGCTAGCCTCGTGGGTGAGGAATTTTTGGGATTTTTTCCGTTGCCGGAGGTGGCGAGGTCGGTTATAACCTAAAAACGGCGCGCTTCGCTCTCTACCTTTCCGTCTTTTCTTTCGGGAATTTTGGAAGTATTTGTTTACGTAATAAATGAATATCGACGCGTGCTTATTTTAGACGGATGGGAGAAGCGTTTTGACGAAGGGTAGACGTTGGGATAACGATAAGAATCGTCGGGGAGCGTGAGAAACGATTTGAAACGTGCGCTGATGAGGATGTAGAAATATCGATTTTTCGTGGGAGCACTTTTGGAGCTAATCTTATCTGTTGAGATATACTTGTGTCTTAACGTTTGATTCGAAATTTGATGGATTTTGCCTGATTAATACACAAATTAGTTTTTTTTTATAGTTTAGTAAGATAAAATTTGATTATTATATTCTGTAATTTATTCTGCAGCTGATAAAGAGAGTTCAAAGTTCATTCGAATTACTGTATTATATAAATAATGTTTTACCAAGATTTTATTGTATTAATTTTAAATGTAATCTTTGTACAAAATTGTTTTTGTATTTAAAAAATCTAATCTTTTTCCTTATTTTATATTTTAAGAAACTATAAATCTAAATTAATTAAAATTAATCATTAGAGATTTGAAATAGTATATTCCATAACAAGTTAGAAAAAGTTAGTGTTTAAAAAGAAAAGATAGGTAGATGTTTCACATTATAAATTATTAATTATTAATCATTGTTAATAAATGATTTACTTTTTTAGGTTGCTGCACCATCAGTTTTCCCACAGCGAAATGATCTCCAACAGTACCGATTCAAGTAAGTATCCATTTATACAAATGTTTTCAAATTTCATACATAGATTTAGTAAAAAGTGTGAATTGTGTAATTTTCTGTAATAAAATCGCGCCGACGTTTATGTAACGTGAGTTCAAAATTGGTATTTTGAGGTTATGTTTCTAAAAAAAATGTAGTTATTATTAATTTTTTAAATGCTTGATGTTAGTGCTATAACTATAACTTTCTATTTTAATAACAATTTATATTAAGTAATGTAATTTACATAATACAGTTTTTTAAATGCGTTTTTACTTTTTATAATAGATCTGAAGGAGTTAAAGGCGCAGTCATTGGAATTGATCTTGGAACCACATTTTCTTGCGTTGCCGTTATGGAAGGAAAGCAACCAAAAGTTATTGAAAATGCAGAAGGTTCAAGAACAACACCTTCTTATGTTGCCTTTACGAAAGGTTTGTAGAATAATATTTATTGAATGATAATATATTTATAAATCTAAGATTTTTTTTAATTAAATAAATTTTTAATACAGAGGGAGAACGGCTAGTTGGTATGCCAGCGAAACGACAAGCAGTTACGAATTCAGCAAATACTTTTTATGCTACCAAACGTCTTATTGGTAGGAAGTTTGAAGACCCAGAAGTCAAAAAAGACATGTATGTTTAATAACATTAATATTTACAAAATCAGTAATAAAAAAATACTTAATGTTACAATTTTTTTTAGGAAAACTGTATCTTATAAAATTGTTCGTGCATCAAACGGAGATGCTTGGGTGCAAGGAAGCGATGGAAAAATGTATTCACCAAGTCAGATTGGTGCTTTCGTTCTTATGAAAATGAAGGAAACTGCTGAAGGTTACTTAAGCACACCAGTGAAGAATGCAGTAATTACTGTCCCAGCTTACTTCAACGATTCTCAGAGACAGGCCACAAAAGATGCTGGACAAATTGCTGGCCTTAATGTTCTTAGAGTAATCAATGAACCCACAGCAGCCGCTCTTGCTTATGGTATGGACAAAACGGAAGATAAAATGTAAGATTTGTTTAAAAACATTTACTCAAAAATAAGAATCTCTATTAAATAGAAATTTAATCATTTCAATTTTATCATTTAGTATTGCTGTGTATGATTTGGGTGGTGGTACCTTCGATATTTCCATTTTGGAAATTCAAAAGGGAGTATTTGAAGTCAAATCCACCAATGGTGATACCTTCTTGGGAGGTGAAGATTTCGACAATGCATTGGTCAACTACTTAGCTAATGAATTCAAGAAAGATGTAAGTAATTTTACAATTAAATAAATATTTACGTATAAAAAAATCAAATCTTAAATTTGAAATTTTAAGTCTACAATATAAATATGAAAAACATCAGTGACAGCCTTTTTTAAATTTAACCTTACAGTGCTTATTGAAGTGCTTAATTATTCTAATCTCTTTATTTAAATACCAAAT